>KN840500.1:0-17592 GCA_000832265.1 Phlebiopsis gigantea 11061_1 CR5-6
GCTGCCCCCCGCGCCGCCGGCGCCGGCGCCGCGCGCGCGGACGCCGCTCTCGCTCGCGACGCCCAAGATCACGCTCATCCAGTGCAACCCGCAGAACACGCACCCGTACAACCCGCCGCTGACCAAGGCGCCGTTCGTGCGGCGCGCGGACACCGAGACGGCGTACCTGCAGAGCCTGGAGCGCGAGAAGGAGCGCGCGCTCGCCGCGGACAAGGACAGGGACAGGGGCAAGGGCAAGGGCAAGGACGGCGAGGCGGGGTACATCCCGCGCATGCGCGCCCCGAAGAAGGTGCGTGCCCCCGCCCGCCGTGGCGTACATGCAGCGGGCTCACTGGCGTTTTGGTGATGTGTCCCTTTTTCGGGGGCGGTGCAGGCGTGTGCGGGGGAGGACTGCCAGCTGCCGTACTGTCGCTCGATATACCATCGCAAGCGCGCGAACTCGGGTGGGCAGCAGCAGCAGCAGCCACGAGGGCAAGACGCGGCGGGCTCGACGTCGAGCTCGCGCGCACGCTCCCAGTATACTATTGATCTGACCGGTGAGTCCGACGACGCGTGAGCGCGTGCCCTGTCCTCTTCTCTCCGTCTCTTCCATCCTATCTGTACTCTACTTCTTGCAAACCGCCGTCTCGCTCCGTCGTAGATACTAATATCTCCCCTTGTTGGCACGCCCATGTTCTTGCTGCACCCGTCGCCCTGCTTTCTTGCTCTAGTCCGCACATCTTGCATAGTATATCTTGCCGCACTATCCGCCCCACACACGCGTCCTGATCGCCACAACGTCTACATCTCCACACCGCATCGTATTTCTTGCCATACCGTCCGCCACAGTGTCTACTGTATCACCAGCCCCTACGGCTCCGCGCGCACGCTCTGCTGCGCGCATTAATCACATCCCACGCGTCTCCCGCCCGACCATCCCGCCAGCCGAACAGCGAGCATGAGGCACACACACGCCCCGGCGGCCGGCCACCCACCGCGCCCCCGCCGCCGATCGCGGCCGCAGTGGCGGATCCCCGCACGACAGAATGCAGCCGCCACGCACGCGCCGAGCCGAGCGGCGGCGCCGCCGCTGCGCACTCCCCGGGTACGCGACGCAGACGTAAACGCCACGCGACGTGCGGGCAGGGGGCGGGGAAGGCCGTGGGCGGGCGGTGGGTGCCCTGGGCGGAACAGCGCGGTGGCGGCATCAGAGCCTCCGCGCCCGTGCGCGCAGCGCGACCGCGTTCCTCTCCTGCCTGCACGTCCATAAGACGCCCAGCGCAACCGCCGCCGCCCTCCGCCGCCGAGATCCCCACGCCCATTAGAAGCGCGGTGTGGCGCCCGGGGTATCAACCGCTGCCTGGTGTGCGCGAGCTAACGTGCTCCGTCCAATGCTGCTAGCAGGCGGCACATTGACCCCTGCGTGACTAGGCCATACGCGGTGTAGCGAAGCGTCGAGACGTAAACAACAAGATTCCAACAGGTCGTGCCGCACGCCGCACAAGCTCTTCCGTCTGAACCATCCACTTTATTTTATGCTCCACGACACATCGTGATTGGTTATCATACAAGAACTCTATCCAGCCGGGTATAACGTTACACAGACATACAGATACACTCTATCATACACTATCGACCGTGGAATAAATAGGAAACGTCGTGACAAATTTCGTGACGTGGATGATGATACAGCATGAGTAAAAGTGCCAAGAAAAGCAGGAGCACACCAAGACGCGAGAGATTTGGGCATCTATCCGATTTCGACCGTATGCGGATGGGGGGCGAAAGCAGCGAGGAGCATGAACCGGACGACGACAGGGAGCCCGGATGTGATGGAAGCAATGATGGATACAGCATCTCGTCAAGTCCACAAGATCAGGAATGCAAAGTAAAAAGAACAAGGACAGATACCCGTTCGTGATGAGGCGCAGAGATGTACGATGTGAGAAGGACCGTCCAAAGCGCGAGCGCAGTGCAGAGTATCACGAGGCAAACGCTGTGAACTGGCGACCTGATGAGGTCATGTCCACGCAGTGCGCCTCGCGATGCCACTCTGTGCTCCGATGCCTGCGCCGCTGAGGGAGGATGAGGTCATCCGCCGTGTCGCCAGAGGGTTCATCAAGTGCGGTGGAGCGAAGGGCATTTCAGCGCTGCTTCCGGGAGACGACCCCGTTCCGTGGACTTCCTGCAGAGTCGCTGATGAGTCGCTGATGATGTGCGGCGAACTGATGGACAGCCAAACAGAAAACCACTTACACACCTTGAACATCGCCAGCGATATGCTCCTCTTGAACCACTGCCCCGAAACGCCCTCCTCAGGGTGGGACGCTCGGTATCCGTCGGTGGTACCCACGCCGATATGATCGTGGGGCATAGTATAGCGCGAGGACGGGAGTGGAGGAAGCTGTACGGGCGTCGTGATCGTGTACGGTGCGAGACCTTGTCTGGGCTGGACCGCGTGATGAGAGCTCGCGTATCCAGATGTGTACGAGGGACCTAGCGTCGAATTTGAATAGGTCGTCGACGACGGCATCGTGGATGATGAATGCATGTACGAGGGCGAAGATGATGAGCCGTGAGACGGAACATCGGCATAGTGCAGGGGCGGCGAGCTAGACGACTGGTACGAGAGGGAAGAATGCGACAGTGGTGACCGCTGTCTCGTGATGGACGACAACGAGGTTGTCAATGAAGATGGGTGAGGTGGCATCCGTACTGCGCGATGGTCAGGAACGCGACAAACACACAGCCGGAAAAATCCACTTACGTGAGGGTGCCGAATACCGGGACGAAAGGTTGATGCTCATACTCGCCGCTATCCCATCCGCAGGCGTCATAACCGTGCTGTACGGCTCGCTTTGGATGAGATCAGTCGGATAACCAAGAGATGGCGTGTCTGACGAAGACTCGGGCCAATCGTGTGCGTGGTGGTCGAGAGGTGACAATGACGGAGAGCCCAGCGAGTCGTAGAGAGGCGGTGAAGGCGTCGGAGACGGTCTGTGGCGCCGTGATCCCGAGTGGTCGGGTTCGTCGAGGAGGACATGGTGAAGCAGAGGCGATGGCTCGGCCTTTACGCGATCGGAGACCTCGAGCTGGAACTCGTGGAGGGTAGGCTTCTCCCTGAGGGGCCCGATGGGCTCTCCGTTCCAGGTGACGTTCGCATTGGGATCGCGTACGGCGTTGTGCATGGTGAACGGATCCAGGCGAAAGACGGTCATCATGCGACGCATCTCCTTGGTAGCCTGGGTAGCCCGCAGCGGGACCTCGGTCATGCTTGAGAACGCAGGGAGGGCTGGAGCATCGCTGGGAGCTGGAGCCTCGAAAATGAAGTCGTCTTGCACATCTTCCTGCTTGACGCGGGTGTCCTCGGGCTGCTCTGGCTCGGGAGACGTGAGCGGCGAGTCGACGGAGGTGGGGAGGTCAAACTGGTAGAGGTCGTTGGCGGCCCACGCGGCAGCCTCGAAGCGGGCATGCCTGTCGTGGAGGGGTGGCGAGGACGAGGACGAGGCGGAGCACGGACGCGAATCGTGGAGGAGGGTGGTGGCGGGAGCTAGATGGTGGGCGAGAGCCAAGTAGTCGCGGTAAGGATTATTATCCCAGGTGGGAGCGTAAGCGATGTTGTGTGACATTGGAAAGGCAATCCGGGAGCAAAAAGGGGGTGGGTAAAGACATTCTGCCGGCTAGATGAGCGGGTATATGAACTCTCTGCCCACGAAGCCTCCGTCTCGCCCAACGACTGCAATGTTTCCCCATTCATGTCTCCCAAATCGAGCCGACTTCGCGATAGGATCCACGCAAATAGGGGCAAACAACGACAAACACAACTCGAAATCGCGCGTTGGAGGAGAGAGGACTGGGAGGACTGAGAGGTAGGTGGATACGTAAGGCAGCTGCAGCTGAAGAGTCTTCAGGGGTGAGAGCAGCCCCTCCCAATGCCGTCTTCGCGGTCCCGACTCAGCGATGGCGCCGCCAGCCATCGGCCACGCACGGGGATGCCGGCCCAGTTGACCTGGGCTCTGTCAACCAACGCGTCGCCAGCGATCGCATCGTCGCAGGGACCGCAGCTTGGGCTTCGGTGCGACATGTCACACTGCACGCCGCCCTCCGCATCCGGATGGGCGACACCGGCGGGCCTAGTCGTTGTGCCCTCGTCTCGCGTCCGCCGCTGAAACAAACCTTCTACCTCGCACAGCTGGGCGCGCCGCAGCCCCGTATCGCTCTCGCCCACCGGTGAGTGGATAAAACACGTCCCCCTGCATGGTCGGTGGCCGTCGACGCGAGGCCACTGCTGAGCTGCCCGCCCGCCAGAACCGTCGGCCGCGCGTGGCTCCGAGCCACCTGCTGATAAAGAGTCTGTGTGCACAGCGGGCTTCTGCACCAGACCTCGCGCCTCGGGCTCCGGCGTGACGAACTCCGCGAGCATGGCGCAGCAGCAGACAGCCTGTTGCTTGTCCCAGCCTCGTTCGTGCCCCACCACGCCCCGGGGATCGTCTTGCGAAGCGTGCGGCCTCTCGTCTGCCTCTCCTGCCATGCCGCACGCCGCCCCGCCCCGCCTGCGCCATTCCCCCAGCCAAGCGTCGTGCCCCCGTACGCCATCTCTCCCGCAGATCATCCTCTCTGCCCTGTCCCCCTCTGCGGAACATGTGCCCGGCCTGCAGACCTCTTGTTCATTCATTTCTGTGGCGTGCAGCTGGCTCCATGTATCGTTGCGTCCAGCCGCCGCCTCTTGACTTCTGGCAGGGTTCGAGGGTGTCCACAGGTGTCTCTATTCCCAGTCGCACAACACAGACCCACCACCGCTGCTATTGCGATGAAGAAACCGTGCCATCGTCTCATCTCCCTGGCGCTGACGCGCGCCGTCTGAGTAATCTGACTGTAAGCAAGCTTTCTTTGGACTCTTCTGCGGCCCCACGCTGACGACTGCCATGCCACTTGGGCGACACAGGTCGTTCACATCCCTGTGCGGGCCTGTCGTCGCTCTACCACCCTTGTCCGCCAACACCGCCGCCTGCTCATTCTCTCCTTCCGCTGCACTCGGCCGCGACCGTCCCCCGAGCGACGCTAGACCGGCCGCCTCTGCACGACTGGCCTTCCCTGCGGCCCTCGCTCCTCACCGTGCATTCCCGCAGCCTCGAGAACCCTCGCCCTAATCACCCCCATCGCGCAAATTCTCGGCCGCAACTCTTCTGCACCCATCGACCCACGAGTCGCACCCGTCAAGGGACCACCTGCTCGTTGCGCCTCGCGCCATCGTACATCACACCGTGGGCGCTGCGATACCGATACAAGGTGGGGCTCCGTTTGTGTTGGTTGATATCGGGAAGCAGATGTTAGGCTGTGTGATTCACAGTGTATCTGATGGATCTTGTACAGAATGTGTCGACTAGTAACACACAGCCAGATCCTGATGTTTTTCCCAGGCCATTGAGTTGCGACGCCAGTCCAGCGCGCGCGCCGGACGGATCTCCGGGGCGTCGGAGGACCACCTCCGCAACGCGTCGTGCGGTCGCTGCTGGCGTCGCGGGCTCCTGCGTCGAGACGCGACGCGGTGTGCCCGCGCAGCCACTCCGCCGACGCGACGCGCGCCCGCGCACGACAGCGGTACAAGCGAAGAGAAGCCCACGTCGTCACCGACGGGTGTCCCGTCGGCGAACATCCCATTCTCCGCGCGCCGCGTTCTTTCTTCGCCACTCGCACAGCCCACGCCAGATAGCGCCTCAGATCAGTTCACAGGGTCCCATCACGAGAAGTCGCTAGGGGGCCGCTCTCTGCGATGTCCAACGGGCGACTGAGATTAGGTTCGCGTTCGAGCCCCGAGTCGCGAGAGTCACACGCGTGCGACCGTGCGCCGACGCGCCACAGACGCCGCATTGTATCCCCCGCTCTCGCACCGTCACGCCTGACTCGCACCGCAGCACGCCCTCGACTGACCGCACACGCGCGAGCCCTGCCGCAAACCCTGTATGCGCCCGGCTCAGCCGCCACAACGGCGCCGACCCACGCGCGCCGGCGGAACCCAGCTTCTTGTTTACCGTCGAGGAACTGCCGACAGGCGGCCACACATTACACAGTGTTTTCTACGTGGCCAAGGCAACGCCCCCGTGCGCGCGCGCCCCCCGCCGCCGCGGGGCGCGAAAGGGAAATCGGGGTGCCGCAGGGCCGGTGTTCCGGCGATCAAAGAACCGCGCGCGGAGTGCGGGCGCCGGTGTGCCGCGGGGGCTGCTGCTGCCGCCGGCGGGCTACAGCAGGATAGCGGCGGGCACGGCGGATGGTGCGGCGGGCGCGGGCGTGGGCTGTGGCCATGGACAATGTTGTCCCCCCCGAGTCGCGAACATCGGCTTCGCGGTGGCCCAACACTAAGATTGAGCTTGGGATGCCAGGCAGGCTTCTCGCACCGAGAACAGCGCGCGGCCGCGATGCGAGCCGTCTCGTCTCTCTGTTACTATGCGTCTGCGAAGCGGCGGGCGGAGACCTCGGAGTTGACACTGCTATGTCCGTCGATGAGCAGTATCGCAAGGATGTGGCTAAGCAGTGTGGGCGCAGTGCCGGCCAGGGAGACTCGACGTAGCACGTTCGCCCCGTTGTGAACGAGTGCTGTAAATTGCCGTGGCGGGGATCAGAGCACCCGCGGCGCGGGCGCGCGCTTTGGTCGCCGACCTGGCGCGATGTCCGCCCACTCCAAACCAAAAACGCATTTGAGACGGTGAACGATTCGCAGCGTGGATTTACAAAGTACAGGCACACTACGTAGCCAAGAGACTGCGCCTAGTACTTGACATGCCCCCAGCCGAGAGCTGTCCGCTCGACCCGGACGCAGGCACCACGGCGGATCCCGCCGCGCCGCTGCGTTCCTCTGAGCCCGTCCCCCGCCTGGAGCGTCCTGGCACAGGCACCGTGCACACCCGTGCCTAGGGCAGTCTACGTTCGCCCGGAGCAAGGAAGCCAGCGTCGGGGTGTTTCAAGGAGAGGGTCCCCACACCGGCGCCGCGTGCGTGAAGCGCATAGGCTACCTAGTCGTAAGGCCTCCGATGTGCGGGACTGGGCGGCCGGCGACTGGGTCGCCATCGCGCCCGCAGGAAGCATAAATAGCGTCCGAGCGAGGGGTGCGCTATCGACCTGTCACGCTGTTCAATTGCCGGCTGCGTCTAGGTGATCTTTCGACATTTGGGTCGGCGGTGGCGAGCCGCGCTCGCGGTAGTAGGACCGGGGGGTGGAGGCCTCGTCAGGCTCGCCTTGTATTGCCGGCGATACCGGCGACGTGTTGGCTCGTCGTGCATGATGCAATGATGCCCGTAGCCGGCGGCACCCCTCGACGGTGCGCTGTCAGGGGCGTGGACCGCAACTAGGTTTCGAGACGCAGTCCTTCCAGCGTGCGAAGAGGTGGACTCGGGGAGGGTGGCGGAACCCCTCTAGCCCTAGAGGGCTGGATGGCGTCGAGTTCACGGGTTGAATGTGGGTGTGTCTTCCATACGGATGCGCGTTCTTATTGGACAAAACGTCCACGGTCTGCGGAGACAGGTGCAGGATAGGATTTACTAAGGGCCGCTCCGACGAGCTGCGACGCACCCACATGCTTCCACGAACTCGACAGCACGAACTCGACAGAGCAGCACTCCGCCCAAGCACAACGCTTCGACACGGCGCCGTGCTGTCAGCTGAGCGATACGACCGACGTCTGGCAAGGGTCCGGAAGAGCTAACGTCGATGTGTAACACGGTCATCTGCCAGCAAATCAGCGTCGATTTATTGGTGTGTCGCCGGGAACATCATAGCTCTCACCAAAGGCACGACATCAGGCATCCGTGCAGAGTACAAGGAGGGCGCCACAGCCGGGCGTAGATACGGCTCGCACGAGGCTCTCCATCGATCCATCACGCGTGCCCTCCGCTTCCCGGGCTCCCGCTGTGTCATGACCGCACCCATGGTGTCGGTGCGGACGCTCCTAGGAAGCGCGAGGCGGGCCACACAGGGTCGCCAGCGTGATCGTGTCCAACCGTGCAGTGGGACAGCGGTACACAGTTCATTTGCGTGGCGGGGGCCCCGGATGTGCACTCAGGAACGACGCGGATGTGCGCGCGGACGCTATTGCGGATGCTGAAGAGAAGCCTGCCCGAGTCGATAACTAAGCGCGTTAGGCTCAGGAGAGCCTGTCGCGTGTGCGAACCGAGGATGATGAGGCATTACTGGCCAGAAGCCCAGCGCGGAGTCCAACGCAGTGATTGGCGGGGATTGAAGCGTATTTGCGCCATCCAGCAGCGTCGTCGGGACATGTGCACATGTTTGAGAGGCGACATCCGGTTGGAAACAAGCGGTCATACAGGCTTTAGACTTTGGAACTGGGACAGAGTCGACACGCTGCAAACCTTGTACGGGCCGGCACATGGCGATCTTCCCAAACACGCACGCAGCCCAAACGGGATTTGACGTAACGGCGCAGGCCAGCGAGAGTCATCGTGCTTCCCTGCCATCTTCCAGGGAGCACTACAACAAGGTTCACACAACCTGTCTGCGGAGTGACATTCCAGAAACGGCATCAAATCGCTGTGTTGGCCTACGTACCTGGGCGTCTCCAGTGCGCGCACAGCGGGCCCGCCTCAGAGCACCCCGAGCCCCCGCCCAGACCACCGCCCAGTCCACCACCGACACATCCCCTTCCGCACCCCGAGCTGCTCGCGATCCAGCCCGCCCCCGCCGACCTCCAGCGTCCCCCGCCACGCCGCGTCGTCTTCGCCCTCCTCCCACGCCAGACCGGCCTGCTCGCCTTCGCGCAGGAAGTGCTCGCACACCGCCGCGGGCGTGTACTTTCCCGCCGCGACGTACGCGCGTGCGGTCGAGGTCTTGCGCAGGAGCGTCGTGAGGGACGCCAGCAGGACCCCATGCGAGGCGTCAAAGTGAAGCAGATCGGACAGCACTACCGCGTCGAACCCTGCAGCATCGTCCCGCGCACAAAGCTGTCTGCGGCACGCCGTGAGCTTGCGGTCTCGCACATAACACGGATCGAAGCTTACAGCAAGGGCCTCGCATCCGCGCCCCATTCATATGCGACGCACTTCACGTCGCAGCGTCCGTTGACGTGCACCCGATTGCGTTCAATGTTCAAAGTCAAGTTCCCTATGATCGTTGGGTCGGGGTAGTCCGTAATAACCACCAGTGAAGGGGGATTCGCCAGCGTCGTGGACAGTAATGAAGGCAGCGCGCATCCAGCCCCGAGCTCGACCACTGCGCGCAAGTCTGCATGAGTTTCCATCCGCAGCAACACCGAGGCGCACCCGACGATCCTGAGAGCGAGATGAGCCCGCGCTCGATGCGCTCCGCAAGCAGAAGCGAGGGGGAGAAAAGATGGTCGGCCAGTAATGTATTTGCCTTTACACAGGATTAACGTCGGTGACCACTAGCAGGCCGCATCGGCGGGAGGGCGTTACCTTGCCTTCCTGCAATTGATGTCCGTGTATAAGTAGTGTGGCTCATTAGGCAGCCGGGCATCCTCACCTTGGGGGCTGTGGTCAGCACGAGAGGACCATAGCAGATCGCCCCGTCGTCATACTTTTCGTCACCAAACAGCCCGATGCTGTCGCCCAGCACATCTTCAGCGTCGAGCGCATCCATGATCTTCACGAGCGACAAAGTCCAAAATGCGGGTGAGTCGCTCGGTTCTGGCAATTTCCGTGACGGGCCATCCGTCCCAAAAAGGCAAGCGCAGTAATCGCGCAGACATCCTTTGTTGGCCACACGTACATAGTTCACGAATACTGTATAAAATCCTCAAGCTGGCGATACGAAAGAGCTACTCGTTTCCTCACAGCTGACCCCGGGCATGGTCGCTGCCGACGAAGGATTCCTGGCACGTGCTTTGCTTGCGCGTCTACGCGCTCGCTGATGATTCCTGGAGGTTACCACCAGTTTTCACATGTCTGTGGCCTTTCACTGAAGCATTGTCATGAAGACCCTCTTGCAGGATCCGGGCATAATCCGGAGCTCGACTCTTGCATTCTCTCTACCACTGCCATAGCTTGCATAGGAAATCACCTGGGCGACCACGACGAGATATATACCCCAGCTTCCGAGGCAGCACCCGACCAGAACAATCTAAGAAGATGATCCAGACAGACCTGACAAAGTTACTTGGGATTCAAGTGTAGGTGTTCTGGCTATGTGCTCTGGAGGCGGAGCAGAGTCTAACACGTCTCACAGACCACTGGTGCAAGGTGGAATGCAATGGTGCGCACAAATGCTCGACCCCTGTGTACTGACCATTTTGACCCACACGATGCCCTCAGGGTTGGATTACCACCATTAGTAGCAGCCGTCTCCAACGCAGGTGCCCTCGGTGAGCCGTCTCTCCTGGGGCCCTCTGTCCCCTTCCGCCCACTAACCTTCACCCAGGCGTCCTCACCGCGCTAACCCAACCTAATCCGGACGCGCTGCGCACCGCCATCCGCGAGACGTACAAGCTGACATCGAAGCCCTTTGGTGTGAATATCACGCTGCTGCCGAGCATCAACCCCCCCGATTACGCAGGCTACGCGCGCGCCGCGGTCGAGGAGGGCGTGCGCATCTTCGAGACGGCGGGAAACAACCGTGCGTGATTGGCTCGTGTCTTTTCACGTGTGTGCGCTGATGTGGCTCGCAGCGGGGTCGCTGATTCAATATTTGAAGGGGCAGGGCTGCGTTGTGATTCACAAGTGCACGACTATCCGGCACGCGAAGGTGCGCTGGTGTCTGGTGGCGACTGGGTTTACTTGCTGGGTCTGATTTTCGTCTCACAGTCGGCTGTCAAGGCCGGTGTGGATTGCCTTAGCATAGACGGCTTTGAATGTATGCCGTATTTCATCGCCGTGTTGCCACAAGATCTTACTCCCTCATCTGAATAGGTGCCGGACACCCAGGAGAAGAAGACATCGGCGGCCTGGTGCTAGTAAGTTGTTCATCGTTGTAGGGACGCACCTGATGCTAACAGTCCACCAGCTAGCTCGTGCAGCGCAAGAATTGAACGTCCCGTACATCGCATCAGGCGGTATTGCAGACGGTAGGGGACTGGCCGCCGCCTTCGCGTTGGGAGCATGTGTACGTTCTGTTCATCCCCCCTCAATAGACGCGTGCTCATCCATATATTCAGGGAGCGAACATGGGTAAGCAAAGTACGATATGCCCTGAACCTCCAACTAACTTTGCCTAGGAACACGATTTATGTGTACGGTTGAGAGGTGTGCTCAGTCGAGTGTCCTTCTCGTACGCCTTGACTTACCACATCACCGCAGCCCCATACATCAAAATATCAAAGACAAGATCGTCGCCTCCTCCGAACAGGACACCGTGCACATCTTCCGTACATTGCACAATACTGCGCGTGTATTCAAGAACGCAGTCTCAAAGCAGGTCGTCGAGATCGAGCGGCGGCCCGGCGGTGCCAAGTTCGAGGATGTCCGCGAGCTCGTCGCCGGCGCGCGCGGCAAGAAAGTGTACGAGAACGGCGATCCAGACTATGGTATCTGGTCTGCAGGCGTGTCGGTCGGGTTGATCAAAGACTGCCCCACGTGCGCGGTGCTCGTGAGCAGGATCGAGAGAGAGGCAGAGGAGGTTATTGATGGACTGGCAAAGCTGAAGGCCGTCAAGGCGAAGCTATGAGGCGTGGGATCAATTAACAGTCGAAGTTTCTATGTCATTCCTGTATAATAGCCACGGTGGATGTAACGATGGGACTATCCGGAATATCAATGTACTCAAACCATAACACTTGCCGGAAACGTCGACGGCGGTTTGCGGGAGAGAGTTGATGCGCTCTCCCAGCGTCGCGTCGGGGGCGCGCTCGAGCTCTTCCACTTTCATCGAGACCGCAAGCAACGCGCATGCTGTTCCTCGGCCTAAGGCGAACACAAAGATGCACTAGATTGCACGCACGTTATAGCACTCGCCCAACCCAAACGCCTCCGCCACGCCGGCCGTTCGACATTCTGTTCTTCGGACGTGATGAGTTCTCATGTCTCGTGCTGCAGCAGCTATACGCGGCTCAAGGTACTTCAATATCCGGTACCAATACTGTTTCTAGCTAACGATCGCTCTGTAGACGTTTGGCAACAAATGTGGATAGCCACACAACCCGACATGAAGACAGGCAGACGTGGGTCCGTCCTGTCCGTGTGTGAGCCCTAGTATGCTCTCGCGTGATGTATCTGCTCTGAATAGCATGCTCCGCGTAGCCCCTCTCAAAACGCTTGGTCAAGAGCTTGACATACCTGTACACACGATACCCCCAGATAGACCCTCCTTCAGACACTGGCAGGTTCCGTCAGTCCCTTCCCACCACCCCCGCATACATCTTACCAACCCTTTTTGTAACAGCCGCCTCACCCGTTCACACCGTCCTCAGACCCTCCGCCCCCAGAAAGACTCCTCTTGACAGCCTCATTCGGGCGCATCCTGCCGAACAGCTTGCTCGAGCTCTTCTCACCCGGTAGACGGCTGAACGTCCATCCCTCGTTGTTGCCGATGTACCGCGGCGCTGCACCGATACAGTATACTATAATGGACGGGCAGCAGGAAACGGGTGTCTGCGTGATTGAGATGATGCAGATGAAGAAAGGCATCGACGCGGGCGAGATTTGGGGGCAGAGACGAATGGTGAGCAGCTCCAAGACAGACGACGTAAACCTGGTCTGACGGGTGTCCAGGCTGTCCCGGATGGCGTTGAATTTCCAACACTTCGTGATACATTAGCCGTCGAGGGCGGGCAGTTGCTGGTCTCCGTTTTGCGGGACATACTCAGGAGCAAGGTATGCCGGCTTCGTACAGTCTCTTTCCCGAATTCCGCACTAAATGCGGTTTCCTGCAGGCTGTCTCGATACCTCAGGCTATTGAACCAGATGCGCCGCGAGCACCACTCATCACCGCAGATGACTCGTGCGTCGACTTCGCTACCATGCCAGCGGAAGTCGTCGTTCGGAGGCACCGAGCGATATCTCATCAAGTATGTTCATCCCTGGATATGGTCCATAGTGGTTTTTGACGTGTCGCAGAAACCGCTCTTCGCATATCTGAGGACTGGAAGGACGCTACAGCTGCACGATCCCTTTGTTGAATCAGCTCCGTCAGAAGGAGCCAAATCATTGCTCATAAATCCAGGAATGATGGTATATGAACCCACGACCAAAGCTCTCGTCATCCGTTGTGCGGACGATACCTGCATACGCGTCGGACAGGTACGACAGTTGCTCAATCTGTTGGAGTTCAAGTGCTTAGATCCCGTGTAACCACAATTAGGTTAAGCAGCAAGACCGTGCTCTGCTCTCCGCGAAGCAGTGGTGGAATGGTGTGCGACCAGAGATGGTTGTGTCGGTAGGTGGCGGCGAGAAGGTTGTGTTGCTCTCGTCTCAGCCGTGATAGTTACGAAATAGGCATGCGACGTGCATACAGTTGTGTACGAATGTAGTCTGCTGGAGCGTATAAATTGAAACCATTCTAATCCAACCGTTCTAAGTCGCACAGACGACCGTGGTCAGCTGTCAATGACGGAGCCAGGGATTGAGAAACGGTTCTAGTTAATATGAAGCCGCAATTAACCGAGCATAGCGTACAAAATATGGAACGATAGGATAGCTACATGCACATGTCAGCTCCAAACCCAAGCTCTCAACTCTTCAGTCGGAAGTAAGGTCGATGATGCCTCCACTGCCACCCGCGATTTGTATTGGACTAACTTCGCGTTTGACCCGCTTTTGTCGTTTCTTATCCTTCATCTTAGCCATCTTAGCTTCAATATGTTGCAGCTGCGCCACCGCCGCGGCTACCTGAGCCTATACAGTAGTATGTAAGTCCAGGCTCGGAGGGAGGTCCTTCACTAAGAAATTCCCGACTCGCCTGTAACGCTTTTTCGTCTTCATTATCTTCATCTTCGGAGTCCTCTTTGACTAAACGCACAGTCTACATGTTAGCGTACGCGAAGCTTAGTGAGCAACTGACAACGCACCAGAATCGTGCCGGGGTCTTTTTTTAGAAGCGGCAGTGTCTGCTTCCCCTAGAGCATCTGGTGGTAGGAGCGTGTCCGGGGGAGGCACTCTTGGGGATGCTATCAGCGGAATGATTCCCTGTGCTTGCAATATATCTTCGTAGACGAAACGAGAGAGTTGTATCAGTATTATCGTAGGATTAGAGTCATCG
This sequence comes from Phlebiopsis gigantea 11061_1 CR5-6, assembly GCA_000832265.1. Classification (NCBI taxonomy): domain Eukaryota; kingdom Fungi; phylum Basidiomycota; class Agaricomycetes; order Polyporales; family Phanerochaetaceae; genus Phlebiopsis; species Phlebiopsis gigantea. Next base: position 14,134 of record KN840500.1, read on the forward strand.
TAGTAGACACCTTTCGACCGATAACGAAATGTGAATACGCAATGAGGTTTGTTTGCATCGTCAAGAGCGGTGTATGTGTATCGGTTTTGGGGTTTCGTTTTCACCTGCTCGCCTAGACTATACAGACAACAGTAAGCTGAGTGCATTCATAAAGCTAAGTAGCCTTACGAGACACAGTGAGCGCCACCTTTCTTCATGCGCTCATGCACTGGGCCTATGGCTTGTGGCACAGCTCGAGTCGGCCATGGTTTTCCAACCACTACTTCGCCGATTTTTATTCGATGAACGGCAATCCGAATAGAGCCCAACTGCTCTACAGATTGGCGTGCATATTGGTCACGCAGCGCATCGTCTGCCTCGATGCATTAGCTGTGCTACTCCATGATAGGCAATTCAGAAGCCTATATACCGTCAGACAGCTGTATACGTGAAAAGGCATAGGGCAAGACGGTGTCTGGCCCAGTGGATACCCCCCGTTCGAGGGCACGGCACCTGTGGGGTAACAAAGATGGCTCTGCGTCGCGTCCGTCTATTTCAACGCAACATTTCATATCTTGATGTTGAGAGGTATTGATGTATAGTATGGTAAAGTTCTTGAAAACAAGCGTGAGTACATACAGCTTAGAACACACGGCCGATCCGACCTTTCCCTCTTCACTAGCTATCCAGCATGTCGCTTCATTGTCTTCGATGACAGTATCATACTCCTCTAGCCTGTCATCTCCGATCTTCACGGAGAGCTCGATGTCGCCATGTTTCATTTCAGTCGTTTGGCTAGAGCTCTTTGGTGTCACTAGCTGGGAGTAGAAGTAGCACCTGATGTTCGCGCACGATGTTCCTCGGTTCAATGGGCGCTTTCAACTCCGCTGATGTAATCAAATCGAAGATCTCGTACTTACTGCTAACTAGTATTTAGACAATGATAGGGCACACTCCCCTAGTGTCCGGTAGTTACTTCTCATGGCACCTACTGACGGCTCATTAGCATAAGAAACAAGCTAATCTGGTGGCCAGTAGCTGTACGAGGCTAAGATAACGGCTACCTTGCTCCCATCATCCGCTTCGCGGCGCTTCGAAAGTACTCAAGGCCATCGGACATCAGAAAGCGATGTTTACGTGTACTTATAGTGTATGGTACCAGTGTGTCGCAGAAGTCCCTCTTCGCGTAGAACAGGCACCAGTGATATGATATCGATGCCTCCGCACAAATTGTCTCGTCGAAGCGAGTCAAACCGTCACTCACAGCCTGAGACCCAGATGTGCCACATAACTACAACACGAGACATTCATCTAGGTCAAGGCCCTTGAGGGTGTGGCGCTATATGGTAGGCGTATCCTAATCTCTATATATACATAGATCTCCAACTTGAACACATGATCCTCAAAATCTCGTCCCAATGCACTCCGAGTCGTTCGCCTGCCAGTGATATGTCTGAATCGCATTTACGGCGGAAAGTACATTACGCTGCTTCTCCAGGAATTGAGAAACGGCTAAGGCTACCGTGAGAATTAGTTGAGTATTTACCATAAGTATAAGGGGGGATGAGGACAGCCGTTTGCTGCATGCCGTGCTAGACCTTTACGTCCTTTAACTACTCAGTCAGAAGTAAGGTCGATGATCTCTCCACAACCAGTGAGTCGTATGGGACTGATTTCTCGTTTGACACGTTTTTGTCGTTTCTTATCCTTTGCATTGGCTATCTTCGATTTAATGTGCTCGAGTTGCGCTATTGCCGCTTCTACTTGTGCCTACGTCGTGGTATGTAAGTTTAAAGTCTGAGGAAACAAACCTGTCCGCACCTGTAGCTCCGCTTGGTCCTCGTCATCTTCATCTTCGGATTCCTCTTTGACCACTAAAGGATTGTATGTATGAATCTGTAGGCTTGCCAAACCAGCATATGACCTAGTACAAGAAGTGCTTCGACGTCTTTTCTTGGGAGCACCAGAAGAGCTTTCAATATCTGGTGTTTGAGGGGGTGGTGGAGCTCTCGGTATTGCACGCGGAGAAATTGGGATCATGCCTTGGGCCTGTAATAACTCTGAACACATCACAGCAAGGCAAGGAAACGGCATCAGCATACATAAGTTAATAGAGTAGATGAATGTAACCACCCTTCGGTCTATATCGAAATACGAACATACAATGAGGTTTCTCCTCCGTGTCAAGGTAGGTAACCCGGCGCTGTACACTCGGCCCGACCTTCACTTCTTGTCCTAAACTGGTCAAAATAGTCAGCGTCGCGCATATATGAAGGTGATAATATGCCGTACGAGATACAATGTGTACCACCTTCTTTGAACGTTCATGCACGGGGCCTATAGATTGGGGTACAGATTCAGGAGCGCGCCATGGTTCACTTGGGTCCCGGTCTTCTTCCGTCTTTATGCGATATATGGCAAGCCGGATGGAGCCCAGGTGGACCATGGCTTGGTTTGCACATTGCTCATGTAACGTGTCGTCTACCTCGATACGTCAGTTGTGCCACTTCAGTAAGAGTCCTTGAAGCTTGCTTACCATCAGAGAGTTGTATACGAGAAAAGACATAGGGCAGCAATGTGTCTGAAGCTGTCCATACTCCCCACTCGTCCGCGGTGGTGCCTGGGTTCAATAACATTTGGTCTGCATCACGCCCGTCTATTTTCACAGCGCATACTATAGCTTGGTCTGGAGAATCGTTGATACATCGAATGTTGAAATTCTTGAAAAAGTCTCAGTATATGCGGACCAGGTTATACGCATTCCGCCTGACCTTTCCTTCTTCACTAGGCACCCAGCAGTTCACTTCGTTACCTCTGATAGTCGTATCATACTCTTCTAACTTTTTCTCCCCAATTTTTACGAGAAATTCGATGTCGCCGAGTTTCATCGTAGACGTTAGGCGGTAGAACAAATGGCCGACGAGTGAGAAATGCCAATGATGGAGGATCGCCAGAGTTGTGACCGACGCGTTTGTGACACCTAACTTACAGACGCGTCGCCTGTGACAGCGTATTGGTCACACCCTTGATTAATATTGAACAGATGTACTATCACTACATACAAGCGCCAGTATTCCGCTTGGGAAAACGAACCGGAAATATGTGCAGTGTTTTTTGTATTACTGGAATATTCTGTACCTTTTGCTGTCTGTAAGAGGTCTGCTCTTCGACTAATATCACCCAGCTTTTGTGACCAGGAATGATAAATCTCTTTGTGGAGGGAAAATCTGCGTTAGAGTTGAACTTTTTGGTCAGTATTCTGCTCTGGAATAGGTCTAAGGAATATTCCGCCTAGTGAATGAAGCCCTTTTCAGATCTGAAAGAAACAAAGCATTCTGATCAGGTCAAGGACAGACATTCCGGGCCTGAAAAGCTCCTTTCACCCCTTTCACAGTGTACAAAATGAGAGCTTTCCCCTTCATGAAAGGCCTTTCCATCTCTGAGCAGAATACTGACAAAAGAGATTAAATTTCTCACACA
>KN840500.1:17626-43328 GCA_000832265.1 Phlebiopsis gigantea 11061_1 CR5-6
GCAGTAATGCGAAAAATATCACGTAAATCTCCGGTCCCTTTTCCTGCGCGGAATATCGGCGCTTGCATGTAGTGTATGCTCTGTTAAAGGATGTCGGTTGGCTCGGGGGCAGGTTTGTTCATTTGACAGCAAATCTCTACGGGAAAAAATTGGTATCTCCGTAAGCTGTGTAGCTTATAGTCTCCTGTATTGATTAATATCTTAACTCTGCCCGCCCTCTTCACGAAAATCCGCGCGTTGCCGTACTCTGAGATCGATCTTGGAGTGACCTACGTACGTTGGAAGTTGTGGTTTCAGGGGTAAACCCGTGACGCTGCTCAGTTGAAAGTCACTTGACCTTCGAAGGACTAGCCCAAGCAGCTGGGGATTAGAGCTCATACTCCTCTCATATTATAGAAGCCATTAATTCCGGAGACCAGCCCGCTAAGTACAGGAACGTGCGATGGTGATTGGTGAAGGTGTGCGGTCTCGCACAAGAGGGTGGGCTGAAAGGCCAGCCTTTGTCCCTCCGAAGCCAGATCGCGCGCCGTTCGCACCTATGCCAACAAAGCGCCGAGCAAGGAAAACGCGGCTGCACCAACGACAGTCCAGAGGCCGAGCACACCCTTGACGCCACTGAGTGATCCAACAGCGCCGTTGACAGTCGTGAGGTTCGAGAAAGCGACACTCGGAGTGAAGGTCGACGAGTTCTTGCCGTACACGTAGGACGTCGCGTCGGAGGGCTCGGTCGTGGGGTCGCTGCAAGTAATGTTCACACTTTGGATCAAGGCGTAGAAGTGGCCAGCTGTTTCGTAGTCGGGATCTTGCCAGTTGATCATGCCGCCAGACCACTCAACTGTGCCACTGGGCTCGGAACTGATACCAGCAGGCCAGATGCTAGTCGAAGGATCAGTCGCTGGGGCGAGGAGGGTCAAAAATATGTATACCTAAGCTGGATACGGCTTGGGGTGTTCGGGTATTGGCTGACACCGTTGGTGACTGCGTCAGAGGCCTTCAGTTGACGCACAATGTTGCCGTCAATCAACCAAGTGAGAGTATCGGGCTGCCAGTCAATCTGAATCTTTGCTTAGCTATCTGTACTCCAAGCAGATACGTCGAGCGTACTGTATAATCATGATAATTAGAGAACGTATCGGTAAGGTTTCCGACGGTGGTACCATGCGTCTGAGCCGCTGTGCAATATTTTAAGAACAAGGAAGTGATGATTCCAAAGCGACGTACGGATATCGCCTTGCCAGAAGTAGTTCGTTTGACCTTCGGTTATCTGACTGCCAGGGAACTCCCAATCAATCTCGTCTTTGATGTCTGACATAGTGATGAATGCAGTAACGACGCCACCCCAGCGGCCAGTCTTCACTATTGATATGAGAAGTCAGCAGGTAGAAGAGGAAAAAGCAGAGATTTCACCCACGTCTGGCGGTAATAGTTCCATAATGAATATAACGAGTAGAGCTAAGACGGGTGCCACCATTGGTCTCAGTAAGTAAGAGTGCAAGCTCGCCTCCAGACGTATTGGTGTTAATGATCTGGCCCTTGTCAAGAGTCCAGTCATGTTCGGTGGCATTACCACCGTAGTAGGTCGTGTTCATAATGATACGAGAGAGATCCGGGAAGGTGTGCTAAAATACTGATTGAGCATGTGCTTGTAAAGCAGAGTGCTAGGTAAACGTACGATTGCACTCTCACAAACAGGCTCAGGCATGCACGAATCGAGGGCATTCGAGTATAGTGGGTTACAGCCGCCTAGACAGAACTAGGAGAGCCGAATTGTTTAGATAAACCTGCCTCCTGAAGTTAGGGGTACATACAGATCCCGAGCCGCAGAATCCGTATTCACCTGAGTAGAGGCGGGTTGAGTAAGGTGAACCGTAGCCTGGACGATGACTTACTACAACACGGTGCCGATGACGGGCAGAGCGTAGTGGCATTGCTACACCTCAGGTTAATGTTGGGATATATAGGACTTGGTTTGACGCTCACCAGGTTTGTCCCCCTTGCGCAGAAACCAACGAACCAGCGAGACCAAGAGAAAGAAGGCCAAGAACCCTTGAAGACCTGGAGAGCGTAAACATGTTTGCAGGGTATATTTGGGTGTGTTCCAAGAGATGTGCCGAAACAGAGTCCCTAGGAAATGACAGTGAAGGTTGAAAGAGTGGGGTAGGCCCTGAGATGTGTGTGTGGTATATAGTATTAGTTTGGTTCAAAAAGAAGGGAAGCAAATCGCGACTCGGACGCAGTGGCGTTGACAACCCCGGCCGCGGGCCGATCACTTTTGATGCCATGCGGCTCCTTCCAGACAGCCATGTTCTCCGCTAGCCTTCAGCCGCCAATTCTGTCTCTCTTCTCTTCGACAGGCTCAGATCCTCTCGCATTATGGGCAACTCGAACGGACGCGTCGCTACCAGCCGATTCATTTGTCTGTCTCCTCGAAGATAGCTCGTCTACACCTGTTCCACCTCCCCCTGCTAATCTCATCTCTCCTCTCGCCGTCGAACCGGACTCAGAACACGGACGCGGGGAGGGGCACATTCTCAGTCAAACCATATTACATCTTCAATCTCCCACGCTACGGACGACATTTGTGCAGTGCCCTTCGGCAGTGGATAGTGCGTTGGGCGTGAAGCATCCATGGATCCACCTCCAAGTCAGAAACATGGGAAGGGAGTGGTCGTTTGAAGTTGGTGTTGTGGATAGGGCGGGAAGGGAAGGTGTCATACGCCTTTCTACGTTTCAGGTGATACCTTTATTCACTGAGCTTATACAACGATATATTCCTTCGAAAATGCACCCCCGACCCGGAAATGAGATTTTCACGTCACGTCTCCGACTTCAGCATAGGCTAATGTGAGCACAGAAAACCCCTCGCTTAAAGGCAGTGCTACCACCAATACTGCATCTACCTTTGGCGTTTCCGTCACAATCGGCTCATCGGCTAACAACCTGGTCGACTGTCAGCTTGAAGTTACCCAGCCTTCTACCGCGGTTCACCGACCCCTCTCTTCTTGAAGAGGAGGAAGGACAGTCCGATGAAGAGGAAAGCCCTGACTGGGCAAAACATCCCAAGCAGGCGCGTTTCACAGGGATGGAGCCATCGGGGTTGTACTCCCACGTCTCCTATGTGCGAGTTTACGCGACCTGCAGGTTGCGTAGGATCTGGTTCAGTGAGACTGGACAGACGCAGGAGATGCCTTGGGAATTTGAGCTTTATTCTGTTGCATGAACGTCTCTGTGTAAGTAGCTGAACCTGTAGGGGCAAAACATAACGTGCAAGTCCAAACTTTTGTCATACTGTTTATGTCAGCACGCGTCGCGTAACTCATTGGCTTGACGCCGGGCGTCCCCACAGCCGCGGTAGTTTCCCAACCTCCACCACCCTCAGCAACTCCTGCATTACCACGACAGTCATCCCACTATCCTAACAGCTTGGCTATGCCTGCGGCAGCTCAGAAGCCGCCAGCGAAAGCTGGTAAAGATGCCAGCAAGATGAAGCAAAAGAGTCTCATGTCCTTCTTCTCCAAGAACCCAGGCGCACCTAGCGGCAGCACGACTGAGTCCAGTAAGACCGAAGAGACTCCCCAGAAACCAAAGAAGGCGGGAAACACGTCGAAAAGCGTGTCTGAGCGCGTTCATGACGACACGTCGTCCGACCCGTCCGTACCAGAGGCGCGCACACCGTTGTCAAAGAACGCGTCGTTGTCGTCGATTGTTCACGATGCCAGCTACACTAGAAGCTCGGATGGTGCAGAGAGCTATGCTCAGACACCACCAACCAGTGATCCTATCGACGTGGATATGCTGTCCGCAGACGAAGAGGAACCAAAGTCGAAGAAGCCGAAAGTGAGTTGCAAGGTTCTGCACTTCGCGACATGCTGACAAGTGGAACTATAGTCAGCAACTACAAACCAGAAGAAGCGTAAGATCGTACTCGAGGACTCTGACGAAGAAATTGAGGACCTCGCGGCTGCATACAACAAGGGACGATCAGCAAACCAGTCTTCTCCTGTACCTAAACGGGGCAACGGTACGCTCATGACAGTTTATATTTGTGCCTAGTTCTAATTTCTTGGATAGGGCGTACGAAGAAACCCCGGGTGGCCGCGCTATTATCTGATGACGAAGACGAAGACGAAGACGAAGGGCCCTCGTTGGCCTCGTTCTCACAGCGATTGACGAAGTTCCGACCACCAGAGAAGACCAAACCTAAACGTGTGTCATATATTTTTCATCACGGACGTCCTGGCTGACGGGCTATGGTATAGGACGGAGCTCCGAGGTGGATGACGACGACGATTTCATCGTGCCAGACGATGTCGAAGAGGATGAGGACGAAGACGAGGCTGAGCTTCCATCTTCTCGAGCACCTTCACGCGCCTCTGTTTCCTCGTCTCGAGCATCTTCTCGTCTGTCTACATACGCGCACACGGATGCGTCGGAGGCTGAAGATGACGTTCGCGAGAGCGCTTCCGCGCGCAAGGAACGCCTACCGTTGAAGAAGTCCGGGTCCAATCGTGGAAGCAGCAACATCTTCCTGACTGCTGCGGAGCAACGACAGCAACAACAAAAGGAAGACAAGAAGAGCAGCGAGAACCCGTTCGACTTCCTAATGGACGTGCGCGATAAAGATGGTGTACGACCCGGACAGCCTGGGTATGACCCGAGGACGTTATACATCCCACCAAAGGCGTGGAAGACATTTACGCCCTTCGAAAAACAGGTACGCATGTAGTCATGCAAGGACCCCATCCAGTTTGTCTCTAAATAGCATTCTACTAGTTCTGGGAAATCAAGCAGAATCACTTCGACACCGTGCTGTTCTTCCAAAAGGGCAAATTCCTCGAGCTGTACGAAGAAGATGCTCGAATCGGACACCAGGAGTTCGACCTGAAGCTCACGCAGAGGGTTAAGATGAGCATGGTCGGTGTCCCTGAACAGAGTTTCAACTTCTGGGCAGCAAAGTTCCTGGCGAAAGGCCACAAAGTGGGACGCGTTGACCAGGCCGAAACTGCCCTCGGTGCTGAGATGCGCGTGGCCGCTGACAAGGGCAAAGGCAAAGGCAAATTCGCTACCGCTGCGGACAAGGGCAGCGACAAGATCGTCCGGCGAGAACTGAACAAAGTCTACACGAATGGTACCCTCGTCGACGAGGCACTGCTCACCGACGAACAGGCGGGCCACTGTGTATCGATTCGTGAGGACGGCGAGGAGGACCCCAAGACGGGTAAACAGAAGTTCGGCCTTTGCGTACTGGACAGCGCGACGAGCGAGTTTAACCTGAGTGCGTTCGAGGACGACGTTTGCCGAACGAAGCTGGAGACAATGATGAGGCAACTCCGACCTAAGGAGCTTATCTTCACTAAGGTTCGTTCTTTCTATTTTACATACATGTTTCCGGTGGTAAATAACGCTGACATGTACTAGGGTAATCTCTCCGTTCCGACTACTAGATTGCTCAAGGCCGTCCTTCCCGGTAACTGCATGTGGACAAGTCTTCGGGACTGCGAAGGTCTTTCCTGTGACAAGACGATCAAGGAGCTGAAGGAATTGTACCCTGCTGACGAAGATGATGACAGCGCGAACCCGCATGGTTTGAGCAGCGCCGTTCCCGAGGCTATTCTGTCGATGATTCGGTACACGGGAGCCGTTGAGGCACTTGGGGCGATGATTTGGTACCTCCGGACTCTCAATATTGGCAAGGACATCTTGAGCATGAAGAACTTCAACGTCTACGATCCAATGAAGAAGGGCCAAGGTCTCATGCTTGATGGCCAGACTCTTGCGCATATAGAGGTCAGTACATGTCGCTATTTGAGACTTTTATTGGCTGACATCCACGTCAGATTTTACTGAACAGTGAAGGTACAGAGGAAGGATCGCTGCTCAAGTTGCTGGGTCGATGCATCACTCCCTCCGGTAAGTCATTGACCTTCACATCGACGGCATTGGCCAATGATCGTCCTCATAGGGAAACGACTGTTCCGTATATGGTTGTGCATGCCTCTGCGAGAGATTTCTGACATCAATGCTCGGTACGTCTACTATTTCTGTGATGGGAAACGGTTTTTTAACACAAGCCATGACAGTCTCGATGCTGTACAAGACCTTATGGATCATCCAACCTTCGAATCTGACTTCGGCGACGTGGCGAAGGGTCTCCCCGACCTCGAACGGATAGTATCTCGCGTTCATGCGAAGAACTGTCGCGTCAAAGACTTTTTAAAAGTTCTAGATGTCCGTGATCATTTTCCTCCCCCTTCATCATGACGCTCATTGTCTATACAGGCGTTCTCAAAGCTTAGCAAAGGGCTATCTTCGCTTGCCGATACTTCAGAGAACTTCCACTCGAAGACTATCTTCGGTTTGCTGCGTTCCGCACCGGATCTCGCTCCTCATATCAAGCATGTGAAGTCGATGTTCAAACGTCCAGAAGATGGTAGGCATGGGATTTGCTCGAAACAATCTAGGTCTGAGATAAGCGATTCATGTAGGTAATGACGAATTGGTCCCTCAGGAAGGTAAGGACGAAACCTACGACACGATCATGGAGGAGATCAAGGAGCTTGAGGATGACTTGGACGAGCAGCTCATAAAGCTCCAGAAGAAAGTCAAGTGAGTACCTAGCGTACTGTTCACATCGTCTTTGTGCTCTGACATCCCTGATCAAGGGGAAAGATCTCGTATTGGCATAGCGCGCAAGGTACCAAGGTAGGTGTGGTCGAATGTTGATGATCGGGGCCTAATACAATCATCATTGCAGGAAATATATCTCGTGCAAACAAAGAACGACGAAAAAGTACCCGGAAGCTGGACAAAATGTGGTGGTACAAAGGTGCGAACCAGCCGCCTGTGGCTTTTCACGCTTACTGATGCTACACACTAAAGGCAGTGGCACGATGGAACGTACCTGAACTTGGCACAGCTATTCGTGGCTTGAAGGAGGCGAGGGAACACCGGAACATGGCAGTCAAGGACTTCAAGAACCGTGTCTTTGCAGAGTTCGACCAGGATCGTAGCATTTGGCTCCGAGCCGTCCGCGTCCTCTCCGAACTAGATTGTTTGTTCAGCCTCGCGAAGGCTTCCACAGCGTTGGGAGAGCCTGCATGTCGACCTGAATTCGTCGAGGGCGATGTGGCGTGGATCGACTTCGAGGAGCTTCGTCATCCCGCGTTGAGCGTAAGCGCGGGCTTCAAAGGAGACTTCATCCCGAATGATGTCCACTTGGGCGGTGACGTTGGGAGAATCGCTCTACTCACCGGACCTAACATGGGGTGAGTCACTTGTGCCACAAGCTGTGTTGAACTTCTACTGAACTGGCTTCACAGCGGAAAGTCTACGGTGAGTAGGGATGGAGTAGACTGAGCGAGTAGACTACTGACTTCGACACAGCTCATGAGAATGTCGGCGGCGGGAGTGGTATGTCAACTCCCGTTCACGTACTAAAGCGACCAAGCTGATCAAAGCTAGATCATGGCACAACTCGGCATGTTCGTTCCAGCTAAGCGCGCTCGGTGAGTACGACGGTACGTTGGCTGGTACCCAGACTTACATTGCTCTAGCATGTGTCCAGTTGACGCAATCTTGACACGCATGGGGGCCTATGATAACATGTTCTCGAATGCGAGCACTTTCAAGGTCGAATTGGACGAATGGTAAGCTCCACTTGCATACTGATCGTCCTTTTGCTGAGGAAATTGTGATTAGTTGCAAGATTCTGCGGGATGCCACGCCTCGTTCAATGGTCATTCTTGATGGTATGTCTTTGTGAACGTCACGTATCATAACAGCTAAGCATACGGAACAGAGCTGGGAAGGGGTACTTCGACATATGTCAGTTCCGCTTGAACATCTCTAGAACTCATGATTAACGACAATTGTTCAGGACGGTATGGCGATCGCTGGTGCTGTTCTGCATCAGCTAGCAACCCACACGTTGTCGCTGTCGTTCTTCGCTACGCACTACGGCTCGTTAACGGACGACTTCTCGTATCATCCAAACATCCGCAACATGCACATGGCTACTCTCGTTGACGACGAGAAACAGGAGGTGAGCATGTTTCTCCATATAACAGCACAGCCAATACTAACGGATGGACAGCTGGTCTTCCTCTATAAACTCGTTGAGGGAGCGGCTTCTTCCTCCTTTGGAACGCATGTCGCAAACTTGGCGGGTGTCCCGTCCTCAGTTGTGGAGCGGGCCGAGGTGGTCTCACAGGACTTTGCCCGTCAATTCAGTGAGAAGATGGAGGGTAACAAGAAAAACAAGGCCGCTAGTAGGCTCCCTCTTACTGTGCAAGCCGATTTTGCCTACCTGCTCAGCCTTGTTACTGGAAAAGCAGCTTTGCCTGTAGATCCAGTGAGGCAAAGGGAGTTACTGAAGGGCTTGAAAGCTGCCGTCCGCGGATACCTGAGCCATGCCTCTACTGCTACTTGAAAGTTTCCCACCTCGTCTTGCTCTGTGTGCTGTCCCTTTGCTATCGTTTTGAGTCCCTTAGATTCTGAGCTAGTGTGTTGTGACGCTGTATATAGTTTGTAATCTGCATGATATTTCTTGTTCTGCGAATCTCAAATTTACACGACGCGAGGCAGAGGTTTGGCGTGCTGGCCTGCACACATGTTCCTGCCGTATTGACGTGATGAGTCCTAGCGAACGCAGGTGAACCTGATGTGAGTAGGATCAGGTACGTCAGTGACAATTATCAACGGCAGACGTACCTGACTCAAAAGCATGAAAAGGCAAACAGGCTATAGCTGCAGTTCCGTCCCTCTCAAACTTACCAGCTACCACCCGGCGCGCTGGATTCGTCATGGTAAGAACGCTCGCAGATGTCTCAGGAGTCGGGCGTTTGCGGGCGTTACTAATAACCTTCGCGCGAGCTTTCTGAGTTTCTCATTATTTACGCCTCCCGTCCTCCTGCCTCTTTTGTCTCAAATGATTATATGTACTAGCTGTGTCTACCTGGCGCATTGTAATACAGACTTCTTTCTCCTTGCTGCCAGTGCTAGTGCCTTCTACTGCCAGTGCTTGTGCTGTAGCGACCGCCGTCGCACGACATGCCTCAAAGTTTGAGATAATTTTGGCTCCTAGCCGCGTCTCGGCATGCGATTTCATTCAAGAGAAGCTACGTCAATGACAAGACTCAGTAGTCAAATATTCGAGTTGGACTTGTGGACGCCACCGGGTTTACTATTTGTGGCTACTTCGCCATCACGGCAAGTTCCGTGACGGGATGCTTGTCATTGACCTCCCACAGTCTCCGACTTCGGTCACACTCTGAACACCATTGCATACACCGTGCAACTCGTATCCATCATCATTCTGTGACTGTGTATTCTCGTGTCGTAGCAGCCCATGCTTCTTGGAGACTTTGAGATATCTGTCCAAGTGGCAGACAAGCCACTCGCAGAGTACAATGTCGATCAGCCAACTGCGCGCGAAAAGAGTTGCTACATCTCGAGCCAGGCTGGAATGGTATGGCTATAAGCTTTGTATGAAGGTTGACACTCACTGGCCGTGCAGGCATTCAAAATAGGTTACAACAATCGATCCCGGAGTCAGGCATACAGAAGTGAACTCTACTTGGATGGTCGAATGGTTTCCTGCAGGATCATCGACCCGCAGCGTAGTGACTCGATCCTTGGTATGAGGGTGTCAGAGACACAAAGGCAGCCTTTTGTTTTCGCCATCCTCCAATTAGTAGATGGTAAGAAGATCTCTCTTTCTTTTCTTGATTGTGTTAAAGATGCCACAGAAGATGTCCATCCAAATTCTTCAGTGGACACGGAAGCTCTTGGTACTATTGAAGCTCGCTTATATCGAACCTCGTACGTTGGAAGGCGCAAACCGGCGAAATATGAACCCAGAACGTTCGAGAACATCGGTTCCGTGAATGAACGGAGTAAAAAAGCAGGCGGACATTGTGTAATGTAGGCATATATGTGCCACAAGACGTTCCTATGTGCCTAATGGTGGTATAGACTGGGCGAAGCTGTTCAGGCCCCGCATGCGACTACGTCGGAGAGGTCGTTCAAGGACATAGACTCAGCAGATAGGCCTTATCACACCTTGCGCTTTCGATACCGCTCGGAAGGTGAGACCCACTATATTGTTGGAACATAATGGGTCTTACGGTCAATCTCAGATATACTACAGGCTCAAGGGATTATACCTCTTCCAAAGAAAGTCTTCCATCCTACTACGTCCTCGCGTAAACGAGCAGCGCCTGACGTTGAGGCCGAGCCAACAAGTTCGAAAAACGCCAATAACGAGGTTTTAGATCACCGCGGTAAGTCGTTAGAATATATCACGATTACCACACTGACTATTGGTCATCTTTAGTCTCCAAAAAGGCAAAAATCAAAGCAGAACTCTCGGATGACTCAGATGTCGAAGTGCTCCAGGTAAGAAGTCCTGTGATCTCGCTTTGCTTTGACATCGACATATCCAAAAAAGAATCAACTCGACTCGATGGAAGACAACATCGCTGAAATAAGGAAGAAAATCGGGCGGAAGAGAGCGGCGAAGTCGGCAGTCAAACGAGAGCATAGCCCTATAACCCTGCATGCGAAAGGGGAAGTAATAGACTTGACCTCGGATTGACTCATCATTTTCGGCTGGCTTATGCAATGTAGCGGCCTTATAGAACTCGAGGTAGAAACTCCGTCATCTGAGGCATCTTCACTGGCTGACGACCTCCAAGGGACTATTCACAAGTAAAGCTTCTAATACGATATTATACAGCACTAGCAATGTCAAATATTGTCATCGTCTTCTGGTGACAGCTCTTCCAGAGTGCTACTCCGGCCGCTCATACACTATCATACATATGTGTACAAACTATGGCACCGAAGGTCGGTCATGTGCTGTCACCGAGCACCTGGTTGCTACGTGAAAAGTGAAGAAGGCAAGACCGTTTTGTCCTGACGATGATGCTCCTTATAATTACTGACCAGATGCTGTTGTTGATCATTATACAAGCATAACCTCATCCTTATATTGTCACTACGAGATGCCTACTATTCCCGAGGGGAGATACTTGACAGAATGATTGCCAAAGCTCAACAGCGTGCAGTACAGCCCTTCGTCACGAGGTATGGACTCTTGTGATGATACATAGATTAACGGGTACTTGTGTACGGATGCGTTCTAATCTAGGGTTAATGTGTAACAGATAGCAATGCGAAAACTGGACTCCCAACAAAACGAATAGACAACTAATTGTAGCATTACTCTGTGGCCAGTGTCAATTGAGAATCGACCATCACCATACTCTCGTCTCCAACATCGCCAAAACTATCTCGGAATTCATCCAGAAGCTCTCTTGTCTCGTGCACCACTGCCTCCACCGCATCTCGCTGGGACCAGACACGGGTCTCTGAGCTAAACTCGTCCTCGGCGTAGAACTCTGAACCGCCGAGTGGGAGAAGGTCTGAGTAACCCATCAGCTGTTGCACTAGTCGGATCCGACGGTAAGTCATCCTGACGAGGCCGGGAGATTGGACCACCATCTCCTTTACGAGTGTCCTGAGGCTGGAGGGTCCGCCACTAGGGCGAACATCCAACGATGGCCGAGGCGCGCCCATAGCCCCCGCGGGAGAGTACGGGTTGATAGGGCCGAGATGCACAATCTTGGTCCCGTTGAAGTCTCGCGACGTGCGGCCGGACGGCGACACGGGGCTCGGCTGGCGCGCGAACCCAGCTTGTCGGACGTCGACGTTGAGGCTCTGCGAGGCGGAAATCTTCGGGGAGAGATCGCTCATGACTGGGAGGGAGACGGAAGAGGGCAGACCAATGGTGGAAGTGCGGGGCGTGGAGGCAGCAGAGGAGCTCGGGCTGTAGCCTCCCAGCATGCTGCGACGTGGTTTCGAGAAGACGGTCGAGATTCGTTTGCTTTTGATGGCACCACTGACAGCACCGATGCTCTGTATGCCCTGGGCACGCAATTCGAGGCCTAGGTTTGCAACACGTTCCTGGACAAAGATGCGCATGTGGATCATCAGGGGGCTGCGTTTGAGCCAAAGCCACTGTATCAGAGACCACGTTACGTAGTCGATCATGCGAGGAGGCGAGAGAGGCTTCTGTGAATGCATGGAGACACTCGACGAGAAGATAGGCAAGCTTTGTTGCTGCTCGAATGCATGGCTGGCCCGCGGCGAAAAGGCCGGTGAAGGCGGCTCCGACACGTCACGGAGGCTGAAGGCGAACATGGCATCGCCGTCTGCGAGGACGGCCTTCAGAACGCTCGATATGTGGGTCCACACTGCTGGGAATGCTTCCGAAATATCGTCTTGCGCCCTAACCACGATTATCTTCAGAACTTGGACGGCGACGCTGAAGGCCTTTACGGAAGCAAAGGAGCCATTGGTGGACGAGCGATCCGTAGACTTTCGGCGTTCCGCAACACTCGAAGCTGATTCGACAGCTTGATCGCCTTTGAGAACCGCGAGAACGAGAGCCAGTATGCGCAGCCAGACCTTGGAGAATGCATCGCGCCGCCACTTGTCGCTCCATTGCCCTTGCTCGATAATGTCCGACGAGGTCTTCAGAGTCAGCGCCATCGGCAATATGACGCCGGCCAGGAAATTGTGGCTGAAGGGCTGCTTCTCTAGCTCCGTCATCACATCGGGTCCCGCGGTCGTAACGGCATTTGTGAGGAGCTTGACAAGTGCGTCCCGCAGAGGGAAGGAAAAAAGGAAGTCTTCTGACGCCGCCGCGTCGCATGCGTCGAGCCCGATGCGGCAATACTGCGAGACAATGAGCTTGGAGAAAGCAGGGTCGCATGCCAGCATAGGGTTGTCCATAAGCTTCGCCAGTACGTCGTACAGTTTGGAGAAGTCCACAGATGCATTGTGAGTGCTGATCAGTGGGACAAACGCCTCTACGACCGCAGTGGCCTCCTTGACAGTTGGCTGGTGAGAATCGCGAACCAGCATCGTCTCAACGAACTCCGCAAGGAATATCGAAATGTTCTCCACGTTGCCTTTCGAATCCTTGAGTACCATCTTGACAATCTCCAAGACCCGGAGCGTAATGGCCATGGGATTACCAAGGTGTCCGCCCGCACCGGTGTACGCGGTGACGAGCAACAGATATTCAAGACGCATCAGCGAGAAGTCGTTCGGCGCAGCGTTTTGTGGATCGCCCTGCCGCGACGGTGTGGAATCAGCAAGAGCTTCATATTTGAGTTCATCTGCCGCCTTTGGCTGTGTAGTTTCCTTGGGCCGCGAGAGAATCTTGTTCATCAAAATGCTTCCCAAAGCCTGGATGCCTCCACGAAGCACTTGTTCGGCAGCGCGAGAGGCCTTGCGTAGATGGGGTGCGAGTAGTCGGAGGGATCGGAGGAAGTACTCTGCACGAGGACTCGCGGGGTTGTGTGCGATGACGGTGAGAAAAAGACGAACAAGATCATCTAGTTTCAATCGCTTTCCTTCGTATTCGTCTGGTACTGTCAATGCAATTTGCGCTTTCTCGTCCCTCGCCGTACTCCGCTTGATACTCGCCAAGAATGTCTGGGGAACCTCTTCGGCCATCGAGATCATCATAGCCTCTTGCTCCTGTGCTCTGTTGAGTTCGTGTATGCCAGCGGCATCCGGGATTCCAGGTGTGATTCCACTGCTGAGAGCTGAAAACAGAGCGAAGATCCCGCCGGCTACCCACGGACCATCGACTTCAGGTAAAGTTAATACCTGTCCCACGATATCGAAGGTTTGGAAGATGAAAGATTCTTGGTGAAGGGCGTAGAACCTGTTGACGGCATAGGCGATGGCATGCTTGATGTTGGGATTGTACTCAGCTTCGACGTATGTCTTGATAACCGCCGGCATGAACAAAGTGTAGCCTCCTCCTGCGATGAATATTCGTTTGAAACGAGTGGCAGCCGTCATCAGAGCTGGTTCCGCGTTATTCAGCAGATGTTTAGTGTCAGAACTTCAGACACGTACCGAGCATGACATGCGCCACGATGCCAATATCATCGCCATGAGCAAGGAGTATACGAATGAGGCCGTCGATCAGAAGTGCCAACTCCTCGCGGTCGCTGAGGTGTCTGGACATGCACTGGAACATCTGTTCGATCAGCAGAAGGTAGCTTCGAGACAGCGTGAGGGACAAGGCAGTTAACGTCGTGCGAATACTCCTGCGGGGAGTGCATTCCGTTATGGCATGCCGAGGGATCGCATCGTTCAACGTCAGGGTTGAAGATACGAGTCCAGTCTGGAGGGTGGGCAACTCGAAATGCGACATGTTCTTCCTGATGACCTTGACATCTTGGGGATTGCGCTTCAACATGCTCAAGAACAACATATTCTGCGAAGTGCGGATCATCGTGATCCAGACGAGGTTCGGAGGGATCGTCGTGAATGGGGCTTTGTCGCCCACCAAATAGCGAGGGAACAACGGGCCTGTTGGGGCGTTGGGTGGGAACCAGAGTGACCCGGAAGGGAGCATGAAGTGGTCGACTTTCGCACGGCGAATCTCGCGGATTGATAGTTTGCTGACTTGTGTGACCAGTTTCGCGATGAGGGGCATACAGTATGCGAATGCCCGTAAAGGATCCGCGGCCCCGACTTGCTTCACGTAAGCCTTCAGATATCCCGTGAGGTGATTCATGATATGATGCGCCATCGCCGGCGGGAGGCTAGGGCGGATGTGTAGGAATGCCCGAAGAGTAGATATTGCGGTTGTAACATCATTGTCATCTCCGGAAATGACCTGGAAGACGGAACGAGCGATGAGGGACGGGTCATCCCGCATGAAGTCCATAAGCAAGTCGCGGGCGAGGCTGGCCACCGTGAAGTCATCGTCGAATGTCATGGCGGAAATATGAGGGAACAGAGATGCCAAGGTGGGCACGAACACCGGTCGCCGCTTGGATCCAAGCCGAAGGCTCGAACTTGACTCCCGCCTTGTAAGAGGGCTGCCTGCTGGAGAACTCTTCGGGGAGTGCTCGGGAGTGCGCACTTGCATATCCGAGACAGCGGGTAGCTCCGCTGGCCCGTCATCGAGGCGATCTAGCTGCAGGCTAGGAAGTAGGGACATTGGGGTTTTGATACGCTGTATACGTGGGTCCACCAAACGGTCTTCTTGTGCCCAGCCTATTTCAGACAATCGTCTCCTCAGTTCCAAAGGGATGACGTGGCCATTGATGTCTCGATACTCTTCAGTGTCATCCTCGTAGACAAACAGGCTTGAGCCGATATCCGTCGCCACGAAGAGGATAGGTGGTCTCTGTGATTTGAACGGTCGTCTATGGTTCCGGTCTAAGATCACCTCTTGGGACAAGAGCTGGAAACGCCATGTAGACAGCACAAGTATGCGTTCCAGTGCCAAACGTCGGGTGACTGCATCGGAACTATGATAAATGAACACAGCGAATCGTGTGAAGTTCATATAGTTTTTACCTTGTCATCTCCCCTTCAATTAACTGGGTACATTCTTCCGATCTTTTTTCAGCGAATTGCATGAAGAGGAAGCAAGCCTATATCATCGTTAGCAAGTGTCATTTATCTACATTCAAGACATGCTTACTGCGGCGGCGGTTGTACCAAGAGGATCCAATAAGCATTCGTTCCAAAGCATGGGGCCGAGACGCGGATAATGTTCCGTTTCCAACAATCCAGAAACGGCAACAAGCAAATCCAGTGCCGTCAACTTTAGCGATTTCGACATAGCCGATACGAGCTTGCGTTTCGAGCTGAACTGGTCCTGCGATATGTTCTTGACACCCTGATTCTCGCCCGCCCTAGTCTCGGGGCTCAGCGGAGAGAAGGCAGTAGGCCGACGCTGGAGACATAACTGAGCACAACTTTGCATCAAACGTGGTGTTGAGATCCACCTTGTGAGACCTTTGCGAGCCCTCTTCTGCTTGAAGATATACCATCTCTAGTCTACGCATGGTGGCAACGACCTCGCGCTGTGCACTATCGTCGTCTGCAAATTCTTGCAGCTGCAAAGTCCATGAGAGAATGGACGACAGCCATGTGGACCTGCCGGACAGGGTTAGAAGTTCACGACAAAATAACTTGACCGCGACTTACGGCTTCAGAGATCGTATAAGTAGTCGTATTTCGCGGAATAGTGCACTGAAGAACAGCCTATGCGACAACGGAATGTTGGTGATCTTCTCCTATTTACAGCGCGAACGTGTGAACAATGACGTAGGACTAGGGTACGGTAATTTGGACAGACCTTGGCTTCTATAGCTATACCTAATCGGTGCTCCAGGGTCGTTGCAAACTTGACGTATGCAGAAGTCTGATAGGCGTAATGAGATCGACAATTCATTCGGTGCCGAGACGTGCTTACCATCGCCAGATCCTTTGCGTCATGCGCGTGCTGAAAGCGATCCACGAGTTCAACCAGCAGGGCAACTTGACCAATCCGGGGTGTGCCCCAAGCCCGAGCGCCATCGCTGGAAGTGGCTGCGGACATTGACATCGTCGTAGTGTCGTTGACAAGCGCGATGGCCATCATGTCGGGGTCCCTGGTAAATATATCGGGCACCAATTTTGATAGCGCGTTCAGAATGCATAGCTGGTTGACGACGGTAGCATCTTTGCTTGCGGTGGCGCACACGAACAGAGGCTTGTAAAAAACCTTCGGATATTGACGCGAGACAAAATCGAGAAATTCGGATAGACGTGGCTGGGGACTTTCCAATGGATCGTTGATCAGACGCTGATGTGACAATAATGTAAGTTGAGAATTCACACGGTAAGGTGGGACCTTACCTTGTGCATGGAAGGAAGAATTGACGAAAGGAACGGTATTTGCAGATCCTTTGGCAGAACGTAAATCAGAGATGGAATCACTCGGGCAACTGCTGGCCATTCGGACTGACGAATCTATACAAGTGTTAGCTATAGCTTCCATAGTGTACGACGAACTCCCACCATCTCGTCCAGAGCAGCCTCGATACTCTCCCTCCAACGCTTCTCCGACTGGTACCAGTTACACAAACGCATGATAAGGTACTCTCGCTCTGTGCCATCGCCTATAGATAGGACTTCTAATACCAGCTGAATGGTCTTGGTACGGATTTCGGTCGAGTCCTCGTCGCGCATGCATTCGATTTCGGACAGTATACGCGTCCGCAACAAGTTGATGAGCAATTCGCCATTGGCGTGTGCATCGTCCAATGGTTCCGACAGCAGCGCAAGAATTGCTCCGATAAATCGTTTCAGCTTGCGCCAGTGCGCGCACGCAAGGAGAGGGGTGAATGTTGAATTCGGCTCAGGCGTAGGCCAGAACTACGCGTAGGTTAGTAGAAGTTGGAGAGGCTCCATATATCACGGACCTCCGGAAGTATTCGAAGGGCCCACCGTCGAGCTCTTATAGGTCCAACTTCGATGCAGCTCACTACGCTTTCCATGATGATAGCTTCGCGGACAGCGGCTTCACTATCGGAATCAGAAAAGCGTGCTCCGAACTCTTTCTCCACAGATGATCGTGTCAATTCGCCACATTTACCAGCGCGCACCTCTGCAATATAACTAGAGACAGACCTCGCTTCGGCGGGGGTAGATGACGTTGTTGAGAGTGTGTACTGAAGTGAAAGAAGTGATCGAACGAGAGTCTGAAGTACCACTGGACTGTCTGCGATGAATGTTCGGTCTCTAGAAAAGAGAATGGACGACATGACACCGATTATTCTCAGTCGTGAGGATGAAGATATTGAAGCCGCTTTGCAACACCATATGATCCGTTCCAGTTCTGCCTTGGAATATTTTAGTAGAGGAAGAAGTCGTTCTGTTATCAAAGCTCTCACCTCATTGCTAGATGGCTGCCACGAGCGAAGGATCATCTCAAACATTTCCGCCGAAGTCCCTTGTTCAGCCTCAAGCTGTGGGCTCGTATTTCTCGATAGGAAAGGCGCCAGCAAGGCAGATATGACCAAACTCTCGTGCGGTAAATGGCGTGTTCTATTGCCGACAGAAAGTGCACTTGCCAGGGCTGCACCCAAGCTTGTCATGGACGCACTTGTGCCGGCAAGAGTAGCGAGAGACTGCGTCGATTGTGGTCTTCGGAGACCATGGCTCTTAGGGGTCCCTTGGAAGGAGGCAAGACTTGAGCCTCCCGCGGACGGGAGCGAGCTGGTGGACGCCAAGAACGGCAGATGAAGTGACGAGCCTACAGAGCCTAGTCCATTCGACGCTATGGTTGCTAGAGTGGGCTCGCGCTCTGGACGCGACCGATGATGTATTTCAACACCATGTATACCCCAGCATATCCTCCAGAGCGCGTCCGAGAGTCTCTTGTTCTCCGTCTGTACCTGGTACTGCGCGGTCTCGACGACATGTCGGAACTGTTTCTTCTGCCCAAACCTCAACCTCGGCGTCGAAGGACGGTCAAGGGTAGACGCAGAGTCTACAGAAGTAAGTGGTGGTGGGCTAGCAACGCGAGTGGAGGATGGGAGGACATGGTAGCGTACGGTTTCCCAGCGTCGTTTGGAAGGAGAGGGAGGTGGTGCGCCATTTGACGCAATGGAGTCGGGCCGCGATAGGTCCAGCGGAGTAGGTACAGTTCTGCTGCCCAGGTCTTGTCTGAACGTTGATTCAGGCTCGTCCTTAGCTTCGGGAGAGGTGACTAATTGCTTCTCCGTCCATTGACGATCTACGAATGGATCTTCTGGGTGCTCCTGTATGGTCTTCTCAGTCTTTCTGGCACGGAATGGGTTGTGAATAGAGTCGGTATCACTGTCGTCCACAGAAGAGTTACTGCGTTCTTTCCGTAGCGAGTCAAAGGAGAAAAGACGTCGAGGGAGAGGCCGACCGCCAGAAGGCTTCTTCGTGTGTGTCTCTGAGCGTGGCGGCATGGATGGCGAAGCTAGAAGTAAGAGATGATATTGGTCCTTAAAGAACTACGTGTAGTAGTATGGTTGTCGTGACATTCATGGGACATGAGCTCGTTATTGCATAGCGCATAGGTACGGCCAAACTCAGTCGCCGTCTGTCCTACGCGCGTGTAAACGCCACGTGGCGCGGCTGGGGTATAACAGCCAGTTCCGCAGGCTCATACGTTACGGACGACTTCATTCATGTAGTTCATGTCAAGTAGAGCAAAAGTATAGAGTCCTGTTTGAGCCATGTTTGAAGCTCGCCGAGCAGAGGATGTCCCGGAGAGTCCCAGAAAACTTAAAAGGTGGTTCTACGTTCGGTCGTTCACGCTTGATGTGGTCACATTACAACATGGTTCATTGACTTTGGGATTACAAAACACATGCAGTCCTTTGTCGACCGAGATTCCAGTAAAGAACGTGCTTGAATTGCGAGTTTTGGTAGGAGAGGTACGCAGTAATTACGGTGAGAATACTACATGCGAGGGTAAGCGCAGTCCTGGGAGAGTTGAGCTGGTAACTCACTTAAGAGGAGAGTGCCATTCGAATCTCTATTCGGGACCATAAGAAAAAGGGAACAGACTAGTCAAACTAGTCAAAGGCGGAAGCAAAGCGGTAGAGCAAGCACTTGAAGGCCTAGGTTGAGAATGGAGAGAGCGACGAGGTAGGGAAAGTAGGAAACTCCTGTTCAGAGCACATCCAGTTGGCGGGGCGAAGCAGCTTCGATTCTCTGCCGGAGCTTTTATGTGCGTAGCGTCAGCTTGTGTCTAATCGATCTGGGAGACGTACTTACTGCGACGGAGCGGAACGTGGACGGGACGATGCAAGAGATGGTACGAAAAGGCGAGAGCCGGTTTGATCCCGAGATTGTTGAGCAGAGAAAGCTAGCAAGGGAGTGGAGCAGCCAGACCAATTCCGAGAGAGACTAAGTTCTTCGTCACTTGCGTAACATCCAGTGACATTGTACTTGAACGGACTGAACGCTGAGGACGAGGCTCCGGGAACGCCAAGATGAGCCTGGAAGGGGGTCGCAAAAGGATTCAGGCCAGTCTTGCCTTCGCTAGTGGTAGTAGACCAGGCGCTGAACTCAGAATTGACCGGAGAAGGAAGATCCGGGAGCAAGAATTCCACTTTGAGGCACCGATCGGCATAGAACTGGCCATCGAGGGACGCCCGAGCCTCCCGAGCTTGCGCCATAGTCTTGTATTCGACTGTTACTGAAAGAGAGTCCAAGTCGGTCGGCCGATTGAGAACTTTAAGCTGAACGATCTCTCCAAACGGGCATAGCAAGGGATGCAGATCGCTAGCATGAGTGAATAGCACGGTAGGCACCTTGGTCACCAGCAATACGGGAGCAGAACGAGGAGCAAGGTTCTGCAGGTGGTCGTCCATGGGGGGAGTGAGGATAGCTGGAGTTTCAGGAGAAGCAATCGAATCTAAAGGTTCATAGTCGACGTTGGGCCCTGCAGAGTTGTTCTGCTGCGATAGGACCATGGCACGGTCGCCACCATCAAGAAATCCTAAGCCGCACATGAGTATCTCGTTAAGTTGATCATTGTGACCATTTTTCTACCTTGAGAACGTTGAACGACAGCCCAAGACACGTCAATAGTATGCCCACTAGAAAGTATGTTATGCAAGTGAACAATTAGCGGAAGAACCTGGCCACAAACTTGATCTCCTTGCGACTCAGTCCATCCATAGCAGCCTTTGCCTCTTGATGCGATCCCATCACGACAAAGCCACGTCGGCGAGATGCGTTGTCCACAGTGGCCAGAATGACAGCATGTGCGACGACCCCGAACCGAGAAAAGATCTCCATGAACTGGTTCCTAGTGGATGATTCATCAGTATAGTTCATGCCGGTTCCGATGGCCTTACTTGTTCAGGTCGAAGGGCAGCCCTAAGACATACAGGTTACGACGACCGTCGTTTGACCGGTTAGCATGCTTGTTAACGCGACGAGGCTCCGGTTGGACCGAAGCAGACACGACGCTACTAAGGGTGTTCCATGATGAGCCACCGAAAGCACAAGTCATGTCTTTTCGCTCACAGCGGCATGCCTGCAACAGTGTAGCCGGTCATACAGAGCGCTTTCCTACGGAGGGTCGTATCAGAGGAGAATATGAAAACAACGCTGAGACGAACTTGGAGGCATCCTGTGTAGCGAACCCCAAGATGAATGCGCGACGCTTCTGCTCGTCTTGATACTCGCGGCAGTTGGTAACTTCACCTGTTGCCGGGGAGCGTCAATACAGCTCCGCTACAAGATGGAAATGATATCTCACTGATCAAAGTCGTGAACAGCTTGACTATGTCGTATCGCGACACTGAGAATCCAGTCAGATGCCGACGGTAGTTGTTCAACAGATGACGTTACCCGACTGCGCTACGTTTTCGACCTTCACGGAGTATGTGTCGCCCTGGAACTGAAAAACGGGGTTGGGAGGGAGTGTCATGCTGTCTACGCGTTTGTTTTTTGTTGCAAGAAGATCCGATGAAGAGGGTGATGAACAAGAAGAATGAGTGTAAGGATAAGGTCAGCGTCGACAGCTATCCGTGTATTGTGAGCAAGAAGGGGGGGACAAGAAGAGAGACGGGGTGAGGTTCGTCGCCCGTGTCGCGGAAGACATTCACATTTTCAGACTCAGTTCGGGCCCCGCCCTCTCACGCCACGGCGCGTCGACGCGCTGCTTCAAACATGCACGCGTCTCCGTGATGTAGTAAGGCCATCCAACCAAATATTGCGAGATGGCAGACAGGCCGATACACACATTGGCACTACCTGCGGCCACTCTAGCAGCCCTGACAAGGGCTGGGTACGAGACAGTGAAGGATATCACTGGGTCCACCCCCGAACAACTGGCTTTAGGCACGCTGCCACCTCGTAATCTCCCCAACAGCCCTGACGAAGCTCGTTTACAGATGCAAAGATCTCAATATTTGCGTCGCAGGCAGTACTATCTGCAACGCAGGCCACGAAGGCCCCGTCGCTCACCCAATCCGCCGCTGCAATGGTTCAGCAGAACGCAGTCAAATACCAAACGGGCTGCAGGCCTGTGGACGACATTCTGGACGGGGGGCTTAAACGTGGCTTCGTTCTAGAGCTGTCTGGCCCCCCAGGATCCTGTAAGGAGGCACTGGCCATCGATATGGCCAGAGCTTTCGTTGAAGACGGGCAAGGCGTATTACTCGTTGGTTCGATTGTTCAGCCTTCTCGTGGAATTTGTCCGACTTATCTGAATTGCGCTTTTCTACGTAGACATGCAAAACATGATCACGGCCGCCCAGCTATCTAGCGCACTTGCAGCAAGGTGCGATATCGACGTCCCTTACGTACACCCCGTGTTGACGCGGACATCGAGCGCAGCTCAGAACCTTCGCTCAAGGACCAGAACTATGCGGAATTGGTCTTTCATCTCTCATTGCACACCCTTCCCGAACTCGTGATATTCTTACACAAGCTTTCCTCGTACCTCGATAAGTATCCCAAGGTAGTGCTGCTTACTCGCCGGCGGCCTTGATCAGCACACTCACATCATAGGCAGATAGGCCTTCTGATTCTCACCTCCTTTTGGTTCCCCTTCCAATCTTCGACCGGGATGTCCACCTCTGTCCGGACCGCACTCCTGGAACGAACGAGGCAGACGCTCGCCCATGCGTGTGCTTCGACGGGCCTTTCCGTGCGTTGTGCTTCACGCTTTTCTAGGGTGCGGTACCTCACAGATGTCATTCCCAGGTGGTCGTCACCACCCAGCTCTCTACCAAGCTGCTCAAAGAGGACGGTTCTCCCGCAAGCTTCGATACCGGTGCTAGGGCAGTAATGGTACCGCAGCCTGGTGAATCACCTGTCTGCTCTCACTGCAGAGTATCTACTGACCCCGCGTCTCTTACACGTCCATAGCGTCAACTTATCTTCCAGCGGGAAGGTCGTATAGGATCATGATTGTCCCTCAAACTCGCACAGCGGGGTGAGTCATCACACCACGATTCCAACAAGTTTCGCAAACGTGATCCTTCTTCTGGCAGTGTCGTTCGCCTGATATCATCACCCACCCATGCATATGTGGCCAACCAACCAGCTCTCAGGGAGATGCCGTACGAGATGGTGAGCAGATAGAATTTTGCACCGCACTGAGAGCAAATCGACTGACATCCCCAGGCCGACGGAATCATGAAGCCATACGACGAAGACCTCCCTCCTCATTGACCGTGTGTAGCGGGTCGCCCCTGATGCCATATATGGCGTCGGGGCTTACGATACCATCGACTTTCCAATCCCACTCGCCCATAGGGACTTCTCCTGGGGCCAGGACCTGCTCCCGGAGCGCCAGCCCGACTGTGAGAGCACGTTCGACCATTCAGTTCGTGGTGGCGCCAAACTACCGACGGTGCGCGGACTTACCGAGTAATGGCCTCCTGCCGTCGTGGGCTGCCGCATACGCAGATATGAATCGATCATAGTAGCCTTTCCCATGTCCCAGTCGCGAGAGTGAACGGTCGAACGCGACAGCTATCAGTCCCTGTGTAAGTCCGGCGCAAAACGTCCGCCCGTACACGTACCAGGAAGCAATATCAAATCTAGGCTCTCGCCCGGGCTATCTAGCACTAGAAGCGGCTTAGCTCTATCGAGCTTAGAGTTAGACTTTCACTCACCACTCTGCCGCCGGGCTCCCTGCCATTCGTAGTCCGGCTCCTTGATACCCCATGGGCCAGCAGGAAATGTGGACAGGTCTTGTTCTCCATGTACTCTCAAAAAGTCCATCTGGCCTTCAGATGTAGACTTGATTTTGGGCACGAACAACGTTTTCCCTTTGTACATGGTTAGTGTTTGGACATTCAGAGCGCATATTCACATACCCGAGCGTATGATCTCGGCCACCAATGATGAGGTGTCAAGCTCACCGCTTGGCATGCTCAAGTAGCAGCTCACACATTTACTTTGCTGGAAGAACGGTGAGTTCACCAGTCGCTTGATTACCAGCTCCGCTGGGCAGTGCTCAATCAGCCGATCGAATGCGAACAGCTTGATAGATTGCTCGACTTACACTGTCGCTGGACGTCTGCTGGTGCGAGAGTGCGCAAGGCGGCAGAGAGGGACTTTCGCAGCGCTCTCTTGCTCGTCTGCAAAGTCGCCATGGCCGTCACCGTGCGATCGCCGTGGGTGGCGGATGGAGATCAAAGCATAGATCGGCCGATTATTTTTCCGCTTTGTGGCGTCGTTCCATTTCGAGTACTTTTCCCGCTCGCCCCGCCAACGATTTTTTACGATGCATAGAATGCTACAGTGAGGGAAATTGGATTCTCGCCCATTTTCTCTGCTCGATCTGTTTCCGCCCGACAATTTGTAGAGGTGTCGTCCTCGCCGAGAACGAACTATAAATCACGACAAGCGACAGCTGGCTTGATTGCGTTTAGTACGCAACGGATGAGCATGAGCATGAATGGTGTTTGCCCTTCGGCTGTTGATTAGTCCACAGCCATTTGACAACAGATGTTGGAAATGTACTACATGTCGCAGCCTATATCAGCTGCCCTAGGCCCGGATGAATTGGCACATGCATCGTGCTCAGACACTTGGCAAACGGCGCTTTGAGCGCGGTACCATGGGTTGTAATGAGAAGAGATGGGCAGGGGACGTGGGATACAAGCCCGAGGCGTTGCAGGTTGCGAGGTGAGTAATTTGTCTTTGATCGTACATTCCAGTCAGGCTCGGGCTGCATGCGGTGGAGAGATGAGTGATTCATCTTGACACAAATCTTGCGCGTATTTTCTCAAAAAGGAAGGCAAGATAGTAGAAATCACTCAGCGAGCAAGGGGTGCTACACGAGAATTGCCCCGGCATGCTTGTGAGGATGTGGAGTGTCTGTACCGCTGCCGATCACATACGTCGTTCCAAGGCTAATCTACGTAGGCCATAAATCACGGACCTGTAACCGCTGGCTTGCAGGCTATTGTTCAAAGAGCGATGACTCACCGCTGCGTCACGGACAGAGACACAAAATTAATTGCCTGGGAACCTCGCGTTGGTCATTTCGGTCATTAACTAAACGATTTAGTCTAGACCTCTTCAAAGCGAGTACAAGGTAACCACACGCGCGTCGGACGCTGCGCCCAAGGCGTAGTCAGAAAGCACATGCAACGCTTCCAGAAAAGAGACGAGTCCTGGATATATATATAAAAGGCGACATACCAAACGCGGCCACAATGGTAGAAAAGAAGGACACGACGCCAGCATCAGAGGATTGTCGTACGTAAAGGACGGTGTGGGGGCCCGTATCTGTGTCGTAGCAATCACGGCGTGCGCGCCGCGCGAACGGCCACAGCTTATAAGCTGTGCGGGGATGCAGGTGGGGTGCGGCAGGTAGGGTGAGGCCGAATCGGTGCACGCTCGTTCTCACCGTGTCGGGCGCCCCCAGCTACTCGCGTCCTGCATTTGCCTTTCGTCACCGCCGCGCCGGGCACGAGTTGCCTCCCGCGGGCGTGTGTCGCTGCGCCTGCGCCGTTGCAATGAGCCTGCCACTGGCTCCCTATCCTCCGCTGCCGCCGACGGAAGCCCGAAGTCGCGCTGCAGAGTTCTACGGCTTCGTTGCGTGGACCTCGACCTATCTCCTCTTCTGCCTCCTGCTCCTCTGGGCTCTGCTCCCTGACGCACGCATCGCAGCGCTCGGTGTCTCTTGGTATCCCAGCCGGTGCGCTCTTTTCATGCGCGACGCCGTCTCCGTCTCATCCGCGGCCTTCGCAGCGAGTGGGCCCTCCTGCTGCCCGCCTACTCCGTCGTCCTCGTCCTGCTCACGTACGTGGCCTACTTTGCGCTCGCCCTCGCCGGCACGCCGGCCTTCTCCGACGTCGCCACGGTCACAGGTGCGTCCGCC
>KN840500.1:43431-129849 GCA_000832265.1 Phlebiopsis gigantea 11061_1 CR5-6
GCCGCGCAGGGTTCGCACGGTGCCGGCCGGAGGGGCCTCGGGCGCACGGGACACGGCCTGAGCGCGCCAGGCGAGCACTGGGAGATGGGCCTTCGTGTGATTGGGTTTGATACCTCGTTGTGACGACTGTATGACGCTCTCCCGAGCCTTCGAGTCCCTATCTGTGTGCCGGCCAGCAGCATCGGACTGCTAAGCAATCTCATACATCAGCTTCGTCGTTCTGGCCACTGCACTTCGCACCGCTGCATCCGTGCAATTCTATTGATAGTCTGCCGCACGGCTTCCGGAGCGTACATGCAGTGCACCGACAATGTGCAGTCACTAGCGAAAACGTGCTACTATACTAATGTGTCATGAGGTTTCGAGAGCAGTCTACAATTCAAGGTATATCAAGGTAACAAGCTCACGTCGGGGTCAGCGATATAGAGGCAATAGTAGGATACAAGACGCAAGATGCAAGGGGGTATGCCACAAGTAAGAAAAAAAAAGTTAACGCCTGCAAGATATGACCGCAGTGAGACGAATTAGAAGGAACGCTGTCCTGAAAATAGATGAAGCATGGTAAGCGAGCAGAGCGGTTCTTCACAGCGACGACGGGTTGACGATAGCAGGACCAGGCAGGGCCCTCCACTGTCGGCAGCCAAATTAGACGTCAAATTCATCCGACCGTGTCCGCGCGACACACACCTGGTGGGAGTCGAGATACGGGCTCGCACCCATGTCCTCGTACGAGTTCCTGTCCTCAAAGTCGTCGCTCGTCCACTTGGGCGACGACGGGACGACCGCGGGCAGCGGCACAGAGAGCACCGGGCACGAGGGCGGGTACTCCTCGTCCGAGTCCGACTGCGCCTCCCGGAGAAACTCGACGTTCGTGCGCGTCGCGAGACTCTGCGGGACCCAGCGCAGTTTGGACGGCAGCTTTCCGACCTCGTGAACCTCTGATATAATAGGGGCGTCGAATCCCACAGTGAACTGTGACGGGGCCGTCGGATGCTCGGATGACGGGAAGATGCCGTGTGTACGAAGATGACGTTTCGCGTTAGAGCGGACGGCGAAGCTCTTTGTGCAGTTCGGGATGGGGCACTTGTAGGCTGCCAAAATACATTAAAAAAACGTCGCGCGCGCGCGCGCGGAGACGAGAGCACGCACGTTTGGCACCCGAGTGCGAGTTCATGTGCGTCGCCAGCCCGCTCGGGCGCGGGAACCACTTTTGGCAGACGCCGCACTGGTGCATTTTCGACTTCTTCTGGCACGCCGCCTTGGCGCGCTCGCCCGCGGACATGCGCGGCGACGCGAGGGCCGACTCGGGCGGCGGCGTCGGGCTGCGGGGCTCCCCGCTGTTATCGCCACTGCTGGAGGCAGAGATTGATCCGGCGGTCTCGTCAATGGACGATCGGCTGGAAGATTGCATCGACTGGTAGGTAGAGCGGTACACGTCTGCACCGGCCGACGGCAGGCTGCCTTCTGATTCGTCGTCATAGTCCTCGCCATCATAAACGAGGGGCGGGACGACCGACGGGTTCCCAGGCTCCCCCAGGCTGCCGTGCATGCGCAGGTGGGTTGAGTGGGAGGTCGGCGAGGCCCTCGGGGCGACCCTGCTGTTCAACGCAGATAGGACGTCCTGCTGGGAGGGGAGCGGGGTGGGTCGCGGGCGGACGGCCATGGCAGGGAGATGGGTGAGATGGGAAGACAGACTCGCCTGCGACCGCGAATACGACCCAGAGCCATGGGAGGACATGCGGTCGTACGAGGCGGAGGACTCCGCGTAGTCCTGCCAAGAGCCGTGCGTGCCGCGGAGGGCGGAGCCGGAGGACAGCACGGGGCTCGGGTTGTGCGAGGACTCGGTGAACTGGTACGAGGCGAGCTCCTCCTCCGGCGAGCGCGACGTGCGGGGGGAGAGGGCGCCTGTGGACGGCGGGCTGTAGTAGCGCGGGCCGGGGTACATGGCGCCGTAGGTCGCGTCCGAGACGTGCGTGCGCTGGGAGGACTCGGGATAGGCGACGCTCTGGGCGGCGGGGGCGGTGTTCATGTAGTAGTCCTGCTCGAGCGGGGGGCCGTACTCGGAGTAGGGCGTGCTGTTGGGCGAGTCGTAGTCGGAGCCGGAGCCGTGCTGGGAGCCGGCGGACCAGGAGCCGCGCGAGGCGTAGAGGGAGTCTGCGGCGGCGGCGGCGGGGCCGGCGAGGAGCGAGGCGCTGGCGGGCGCGGCGGCGGGGAAGAGCGCGCCGCGCATGCTGTGTGGACGCGTCAGAGGCGGCGGCGTGGGACGCAGCGGGCGGCGGGACTGACCTGGGCTGGCTGGAGAGAGGCGAGTGTGAGGGCGGATGAGGATGACGAAGTGGTCAGGGGAGGAGGATGATATAGTGACAGGCTCGTGGCGGGCTCATGACTGGGGATGAGCGGGTTAATGCAAGGAGAATTCATATAGAAAATCGGGATAGCCACCAGCAAGATTTGTTTGTGCCTTGCGGCCCTGACCTACCATGTTCGGATTGCATCTGTCTGGTCGCAGCCCAAACTCCATCCGAACAGGCCTCATCGTTTCCCAACTGTCCAACCCATCATCAAAAGATTCCTCCCCCTTCGGATTCTCCGTCCCAACAGATCCACCCCGCCTCCCTCCCCGGCGCACAGCCCGCCTCCCCCTGCCAGCGACCGACGCTCCTCGTGCCCGCAGCGCCCGCCAGCGTCGCCGGCCATCACCCTGGTCGCGCGGGCTCGTGGCGACGTTTTCACACCCCCACACTCCGCGGCACGTTCGAGCCCCTCTCTTCGGAATCTGTGTTTGAACTTCCCGGGATGGTGCGGCAGGTGCGAAACACTGGAACCTTTCCATT
The DNA here is from genome assembly GCA_000832265.1 of Phlebiopsis gigantea 11061_1 CR5-6. NCBI lineage: Eukaryota > Fungi > Basidiomycota > Agaricomycetes > Polyporales > Phanerochaetaceae > Phlebiopsis > Phlebiopsis gigantea. The sequence continues at coordinate 46,266 of KN840500.1, forward strand.
CAACGTATAATCACAGCTCACATGAAATCGCCCCCCTCCCCTCGCTCACCAAGCTGCATCATGCTCGGCCAAACTCCCTTCTCGGCCCACACATGGCGTGCCTTTGCCACAAGTCGCAACACCACATCGATTCCGCCCGCAGATTCGCCTGATGAGTGCAGAACCGCCTACATCGCGATAAAGTTGAATGACGATAATGACGGCCGTGCCCGATGACGAGCGCAGACGGTCGCTGGCGACGGCGCAGACGCGCAGACGGCTAGGCGGCCACGTATCTGTGCGAGTTGTTACAAACGAAGTCGTGTCACATACCCGCGCGCACACTCACCGAAACTCTGCCAGCCTGTTCTTCGCGTCGAGAATGAGGTCCTCTGCTCGCTCGGAGTCTGACGAACCGGCCCGCGCGGCGGCGCTGTGTGCGCTGTGAACCGCAGAACGCGTCTTCTCCATTGCCTTCGTCTGGGGCAGAAAAGGTAGGCTCGTCCGGTTCGCCGCGCGCAGATCATGATGCACCTTGGTCGACTTCGACGTGCTTGCCCTTACAGGGTAGTGACGTCCCTCTGGAGTTACTGTTGTCTCCCTCCGTCGCAGGGTCCCGATTTTCTGGCAAACAAGCTTAGATACGAGAAACAAAACACATGCCAGGCAGCAAGACCCTCACCGATTGCTCCTTTGTGGGGATCGCCTCAGGACACGCCCACCGTTCCCACCAGCCATTGGCTGTCCGGCCGTCCCTCGTTGCAGCTGGAGGCTCTGTCTTCATCTCTTCGAGATCATTCGTCATTTGTTCTTCGCAGCAGCCGTCGTCCACGCAGACTACACGCTGCCCTGAACTCTCAGGAGTCACAGGCTCGCTCGAGGACGCCGCACTTTCCATAGACTCTCCGTCGTCCTCATCGATGTCGCTCGTCCGGTCGCTCCAGTACTCAAACATGTCTCGAAGATCAGGCCCGAGTGGCTCGGGGCTCGCAGCACGCCCGCCGCGTTTTTTACTGGGCGTAGGCGTGCCGTGCACGAGAACGTTGCCTGCAGACGGGAACGGCATTCGGGAGACGTGACGATCCACGTTCCGCCTCCGCGGAGGCCCGGGCGGGCTCGACAGGACCTCTGCGTCAAAGTCGTCGATGTCCTCGTCCTCGTCAAGATACACTGCGGGCTCGACAGCAATCGACTGCGAGGGTGTCGCCCTGCGCGGGCGCAGGGGGGACGAGAGCTCCGGCGAGTCCCATCTCGAGAAGGAAGGCGAGGGTGACATGTAGCCGTCTTCCTGCGTAACAGGGTCCGCAGCTTCGTCCATCGATGTCTCGCTTTCGTCCAGCTCGTCCTCGGACGGAAAAGAGGGGATATTCTCCTTGTCGTGCCCTAGACCGGAGGATGGCCCGGCGACGGACTCTGTATCAGACGTGGCGTGAGCGGCGCGGTGGCCCTTGGGCCTGGACGAGGATGCGCCGGCGAAGAACTTCGACCTGGTGGTCTGCGGCAGATGGCGGGGCGGAGTGCTCGGGAGCTCTCGCTCCTTGCGCCGCTGCCTCTTGGACGCCATATCATGCTCCATCACCTCCGCCAGGGTCCGCTTGCCACTAGACTGGCCTGCGGCTGCTCTGGTCGGCGCGGCGTGGGCAGTCGCCGTCGGAGCAGTGACGGGCCGTGCGACGCTGTCGCGTCGATGCTGCGTCCTAGCCTTCGGGGCTGGAAATACGAAGATCGGTGTACTTAGAAGGCAGCTGCGAATCATCGAGATGGCAACTCACTGAAGAAAGTCAAAATAGTAGCGCTCCTAGGTTTGTCCGGCATCGTCATCTTTTCCTTGCCTTTCCTCTTTGCGTCTGAGCTCTGGTTGTTCAACGGTATCGGCTTGAGCGCTCGCGGCACAAATGTCGGGTTGATATCTTCCATGGCCACTAAGGTTACAGGGCATGCGTCGCCCTCAGCAACCTTCTTTGCTAGGGAAGATTCGATGCATCTACACACGGGACATTTGGTTAACTGGTCATGAAGACGTAATAGGCTTTTCTGTTACCTTCCCACATGCGCCTCCTTCTCCTCATCCCACTGCTCATCATCAGGAATTGGAGTCAAGTGCACTAGCCTCTGCTGCGTCGGATCGTACACCCGTTGGTGCAAGAACACCTTTTCTGCGAGCTTGAAGGCTTGAAGATAGCCCTTGGGTACGTTCTTCTTTCCCTCAATCCTTAGAACACGTATTACGTTTTCCACGGTGTTATGTTTACGCAGCAGGGACCAGGCGGTCTTGAGACCGACACTCGGGATGCTGGCCAGATAGTCACATCCGCTCAAGATAGCCATGGCGCGGAACTGGACATCTGACCAGCCCAGCAGGGAGATGCCACCGCCCGCAGAGGAAACCATGGACGCAAAGTCAGCCCGAGATATGGATATCACCGTGCCCTCGACTGCGTCAAGCTTCAGCAGGACACTCTTGCACCCAAACACGAGCAGATCAGAGTCTTCGGTGAGGATGCCGTCGACGGTGCCTGTGCGCTCTAGATACGCCATCTGCGCGTCGGCTTCATACGGCGCGACGACGTAGGCCACGTTCTCAGCACGAAGGGCCTGTGCGCGGACGTTCGTCAGCAGCTGTAAAACAACGTGTGGCTCATACAGAAGCGCACCTTGATGAACTGGTACGCCATTTGGGGAGTGACATCGATGCATTTGACATAGAACTCGCGAGCCTGCGTGTGTTTCCCCTGTGCGGTGAGCGCGTTCGCGCGCGCCAGGTTCTCCTCGCGTTTCTTCTTTCGATCGGATTCGGTGCCCTTCTTGGCAGGGAGCGGCCCGCCGTCAAAGACGATATACGGGGTAATGTTGTGATGTTTCAAGAGGCGAACTCTGTGCATGCAGTAGTCGACATACCTGACAAAGAAGAGTGTGTTAATACTGCGTCGAGAAGTGGGCCAGAATGTAATAGAACAGACGCATACAGCCAGCGCGCTGACGTGTACGGTGTCATAGTTCATGTGCAGTCCAATGAAGAGGGTGCTTCTGGAGAATGGCAGTGTCGGCACGACGACTGGCCGACGCGTTCGGTGGTGGGCGACGGCACCGCACATTTCTCCGCACGTTTCGCCGCGGTGCTCGCGTTAGCCCCTCACTCACTTGTGCGTCTTCTTCCCCGTGGCCAGGTCGGTAGCACACGCGTAGGTGCCCCTGTGCAGCCACACATAGGCGTCGACGGCGATCGTTTGTCCCGAATATTCCGAGAGATGTCGGTTGACCTGGATGGGTTTGAGAAGGGGCAGCAGCCCAGAGATGCCCATCCGTTAGGACGTGCAAGGATGAGGGTGGCGAGGCGAGGCGGCGTGGTCGTGGTGAGCGTTAGAGGCCAAAATGCGGGGTAATTGCTGGGAAATTCGAGCGCGGGACGCCAAACACGCGCACATAACGCGCGCGCGTGGGCGCGTCGACTGCAGTGCGCGCGCAGCCTCCCGGGCGTATCTGATAAATCCCGCGGATCGCCCCAAGCGAGCAGCGCGATGTCATCCCGCGTCCCACACCCGCCGCGCGTGCCGTAGCCGGCCTTCTGATGACCCTGTCGCGTTCCCCGACACTTGCAGCGAGGCTATAGCTAAAATCCTGCCGCGGTGAGTTGCCGGCCTCGCCCGTCGCGCTGCGTCACCGCCCGTCACGCAGCCCGCCCCGCCGCACAGCCGGGCCCGCCCCCGAGCGCGCCGCAAAGTCCGTGCCCCGCCCCCGCGCGTGCACAAGGCCCGCCGCTGCCGCTAGAAGCCGCGTGCTTTGCCCCGGTCTGCCCACAAACGACGCCCCCGCACGCAGGTTGCCGCGCCCCATGAGAGCCTCCCCCGGCACCTGTCTCCCGATGGCCAGCCAGGGCGAAGATCTGCCGTCCACGGCATCGCTGCCACCGCCCAGGGTGTGAGTTCATAGCGTCCTATCCATACACGACTAGAGTTACATTCGCCTCAAGGCAGCGTACACTCGTGACAAGGCATGAGATCCAGTCCGCCTGCTCGCTCATGCCACCGCGTTCTTTGCTCGCTCAGCCGCGAACCGCTCCCGCGCCGCGCGTGCTTCCTCCTGAGGCACCAGCACGATGTCGTATTGAATCAGCTTGAAGGATCCCCCCTTCGGGAACCCACGTTTCTTCGCCTCGGCATCATCGTTGACTTCCTTCAGACTCTGGCGGCACAGGCCGAGGTAAGCTCACATCGCGACCCAGCAGTCGGGCTTATGTCACGCACCACGACCAGCGATTTCTTGACACCGAACACAGCATCGCTCGCAAGCCACGCATCGCCGTCGGGGTACAGCGCAGTGACCAGTTTGTGGTGTCCCGGGGCTTCGATCATGAGGTGCAGGTGGTTCGGCCGCATGTTGTGTCGCCCAAGCTCCTTGAGCAGATCGCCAACGGGGCCCTAGACACGGGACATAATCGTGAGCCATCTATTGCACCTTGTTCACGCCTTCCACGACTTACGTCGCCTGGAATGGGGTAGGGCACTGGCACGACGGCGCGGTAGCCATAGTGGCCGTCCGGCCCTGTCTGCAGGCGGCCTCTGCAGTCGGGCTGATCGCGAACGCTGTATTGCGTGTCATAGGATCCTGAGAACGCACAGTCACGACCCGAGTCACTCGACACTGCTGCGTTGTGCCGCTCACCATTGCTGTCTGTCTCCCAGGTCTCGATCCGTGCATTGGCGACAGGCGTCCCGTCGGTCGACAGCACGCGGCCCTCGACGTACATGTACTCACCCTTGCCCTCCGAGGCGATAGACTCGCCCATCGCGACTTCACGTACAGCGGTCAGGTGCGTCCCCCACGCTGTTGTCCACAGGCACTCACCATCCGGGGCGTCCTCCGTGAAGAATGGACCGAGCACGCTGCTCTCCGTCGCGCCGTGGATGGGCGGGTTGTTGAGCGCATCGACGAGCGCCGAGATACCGAGGACGTCCGACAACAGGATGAACTCCTGGCGGATGGGCGTGCACGTCTGGCCCACCCTCGTCAGGAACTGGATGGTGTTGATCCATTCGTCGGTCGTGATGCTGCCCAGAAGACGCTCATTTGCTTTCCGCCGGTAACTGTGGGGAACAACGAGGCGTACCTTGTCTCGTTCACAAAGTCGTGCATGTGGCGAACAAGGTTCTTGAAGATGAATTTGAGTCGTCTGCGCAACCCGAATCAGTCGTCGTCCCTTCCAAGGCGTGCTGTGATTGGCCCCCTGACGGTCACGCACGGATTGGGTGTCAGCTCTACGAGCTTGAGCAGATTTTCAGTGATGATCTCAGGCCTGTCGGGGTACTGGCGGGGTCGGTCAGACGCTTGGGGCCTGTAGCGTAGCAACATACTGGGATCTCGAACGGCGGCGGCGGGATCTCGTTGTAGATGGAGGCGGTCACCTCTACTGGCTGGCTGGCGTCGGACATGGTCTGGAAGAGGTGCTGGGAGGTGGTTGTGCGATGGTGAGGATCGCTGGGATCACTGGCAGCTATAAGTATCTCTGCGAGAGAGGATTCGCCTCGGGCGGGTCACACTGGTCAGATGCGGCTCCTCTGGCCGGTTCTGACGCCAGGACCAAGAGGCCTGCGGAGAACGGACGGTCGACTTTAGGAAGGTAGGTGTTTCGGTTAGCGTAATGGCCATGGCTCGGACCCCGCACTGCAGGAAGGTGTCGTCGGCCTTTGAGCAGGCACAAGCTGACTGTATTCCTCCAGGCAATTCTCCCAGTCGCCAGGCGTCTACGCGGTCGTCGCGTGCAGGCACCCTCGCGGTGCTCGACAATATGCGGTCGCCCTCCCAACGTCCTCCAGCCAATCGCATGCAGGACGCGACGAGGCATATTCTGATTTTTATCTGATGTTTGGAGCGAGTTGCTATGAGACGCAGAGGGGGACCACCGACGCACGCCTATAAAAGCGACCGGGGAAGCGGTAACGTCCCTCATCCCCCCTTCTCACATACACACCTCTTGACGAGGATAGCTGCTTGCGGCTTAGGCTATCGAGGCATCGTTCGGCTGGTCGACCCCTTCATCTTCTCCGTTCTCTCGTTCTTTCACCGTCCAGGAAGACGCTCCACCTTCTTTTCCATCTTTCAAAGCCGATATCTCGCCATGCTCTCTGTCTCGAAGCTCTACTTCGTCGCGGCCCTGTTGCTCGGGGCCTCCATCCAGGCGCAGGCCCATGCGATCATCTCGCCCGCCCTCGGCGTGACGGGCACCCCGGCGCGCAGCGACGTCCAGAGACCCAGCAAGAACGCAGAGTGCGGCAAGGCGAACATTGCCACTGACCTGAACACGGCCACGCCCATCGTCGCGAAGGCCGACGGCTCCTTTGCCGCCACCGTCACCAACTTCAACGCGTACGTCTCGCGTCATTGACCTAGGGTCATCAAGCCGACCACTAATCAATGTGCTATTAGTGGTACCGATGGCTCCAGACAGGTTACGGCACTCGTAGACCCCACTGGCACCGGCAAGAGCTTTACGGCTGCCACTGTAACTACAAACGGCGACAAGGTAATTACTCTTCCGTACAATGCCCGTCCTCGCCACACTCGTGTTCGCGATGAGACCCAGAAATAGCTGGGTCACGCTCCGTAGTCTGCATCACGCACGTACCATGACACTCACACGCGTTCCCACAGTCACCCACGGACGTCGGCTCCCAGCAGATCGCTGTGTCGCTCCCAGCAGGTACCAAGTGTGCCGGTGGCACGGCGGGCAATCTCTGCCTCGTCAGCTTCACCACTGCGGGCGGGTTCGGCAACTGTGTCGCCGTGCAGCAGGCCGCCGCCTCCGCGGGCACCGGTGCTGCCGCCGCGGGTGCTGCTGGTGCTGCTGGCGCCGCCGGTGCCGCCGCCGCTGGTGCTGCTGGTGCTGCTGGTGCCGCCGCCGCTGGTGCTGCTGGTGCTGCTGGTGCTGCATCCTCCGCCGCGGCCGTTAGCACCGTCGCCGCGGCCGCATCCTCCGCCGCGGTCGATACCGCCGCAGCGGCTGCCACGGCTACAGCAGCAGCGACTACGGGCACCAAGCACCATCACCACAAGGGCGCCGGAGGTGCTGCAGGAGCTGCTGCTGGAGGTGCTGCTGGAGGTGCTGCCGCAAACGCTGCTGGAGGCGCCGCCGCAGCTGCAAAGGCAAACGCAGCGAAGGCAAAGGCAAAGGCTTCCCGCGCATACGTGAGTGGGGTTTATGCGTCTATTCACACCCAATCATTCTGACGATCTCATCGTAGGGTTCTCGTCTTGCACGCGCGTTCCGCGCTGCGATGGAAGAGTTGGCATAAGGGATACGGAGAACTACTTGACTAGCTGTTGGTCAACCTCGATACGCTGTATTCTCGTGTAATGCTCATACATTGGTGTGGATCACTGAGACTCAAACCTTCCTGCGTGCGTTAGCCTTGAATGAACGATGAGCAGTCGAGTTGAATGTAACGTACGCTCTAACGTGATAATTGCTGTAAGAACTCCGTGAGTGCCTTCGTGACTTCGTGCGCCCGTTCTTGCTGAACCCAGTGACCAGCGCCATCAATCAAAACGACACCCTTGAACTTCGTGCAAACCCCTCCCATCTTCTCCAGCGAACCCGGGGTCATGTACGTGCCCCAATCTTTGGCACCGCCGAGGAACATCGCGGGCACGTCGATCTTCTTGCCCGCGAACGTACCCAGATCTTCCGTCAACGCCAGATCTCGCATCCCGCGATACCAGTTCAGGCCGCCCTGGAAGCCCGTCCGCCGGAACACCTCGACGTACACGCCCAGCTGCGCCTCCGTGAGCCACGCACACCGGACGACGTCCAGTTCCGACGGCGCATGTGCGCCCACGGCCTGGGGCATCGTCTGCGCGGCGGGCATGACGTAGTAGTGCGGCTGCCGCACGACCTGCGCGACGTCCGCGAGGGGCCGGGGGTCGTTGCCGGGCCAGTCGGCGCTCTTCATGTGGAAGTACGCGCGCAGGAAGGCGTGCAGGCCCTGCGGCGCGTCCACCAGGTCCGCGTTCGCGCCCGGCCCGGAGAAGTACGCCGTGTAGTGCTTGCGCGGCGGGTGCAGCCCCGCGAGGAGCGCGCCGAGCGCAGCCCACGGCGTGGCCGCGGGCGGGTCTGGCGGGTGCGCCGCGCCGAGCGTCGTGGCGTGCCGCGGCTGCCCGGAGAAGGGCACGCTCATGCACACGACGGCCTTCACGACATCGGGACGCGCGAGGGCGCTGTACGCGGCAACCACTGAGCCAAAGTCGTGGCCGACGACGGCGGACGCTTCGTCGTGCCCCAGCGCGTGCACGAGTGCCACAACGTCGTGCACGAGGTTGAGCATTCGAAAGGGGGCGAGGTCGTCGTCATATGCGATCGGCCTCGGGCCTGTCGTGATGCTGTACGTCCTGCCGTAGCCTCGCTGGTCGGGGGCGACGACGAAGAAGCCTAGCTTGGAAAGGGGGACAAGTTGGTTTCTCCAAGAGTAGGACAGCTCTGGAAAGCCGTGTAGGAGGAGAAGCAGAGGTGAAGACCGCTCTCCTGCGTGTAGGACATGCATATCCAGGTCTCTCACGCGCAGAGTCGTGGAACCGATGTCATGACCGAGTTCTGGCCAGGGCAAGTTCATCTTGGCTGCATTACGCACGAATCAGCTTTTTACGACAAATAATGTGATGGCGGACATACTGCTCGAAGAGATAGTGGCAGTGGGTGCGATACAAGCTGAGCGGTTATACTAGCACTTTACTAATAAGTCCGCTACGAAATGCCGGGGAAGGTGAGAAGCCGACGCGACTGCCACGGTCGATGACGTCAGGCATTAGCAGCCCGCTGCGGCAGTCTCGCCTGAGCCTAGGACGAGACTACATATAGCTAGTTGATAAATTATCAAAGTAAGTGAAATACAGAGACTACGTGGAAGCTTCCTGATGGGTAGCCAAGAGTAACTTCAACAAGACGCATATGGACTAGGCAGTGGTGTTATAGTGTACAAGTAAAGCTACGACTCAGACAATTACGCTGTCACGGTATTCTGCTGGGATGATTGACTTGGAACAACAACAGGCTGTACACGGACATATAGATTAATAACAGGATGTTCAGGTATTTGCGGCACTACGATGGGGATTGCAGTATCCTCGCGCGAAAACGTAGCCTGCGCCCCTCCTGGAACCGCTGTCGACGGCGTCTGGGAGCAGCCTACCCCATGATCTGGGGAGCTAACATCTTCTTCCTCACCAGGTTTATACTGGGTCCAAATCCAGACTGGAATGCACGAAACGGGAAAGAGTAGAAGCCAGACAGCTCCCTTTACGACGAGCAGATCTCGGGAGGTCCAGGCAGCTACGAGTAACCCTACAGTAAACTTCGTGAGTGGGTACTTCGTATGGTACCTGCAAAATGGTGACACTTCACCGATAGCAGCCATCGCAGTAGAAGCACCCATGGAAATGAAAGGGAATCCTATGAGCCACATCGTACACACAATCCGTGAACGACTGTTCATATGCGTCTGTGGATTGATCAGATGTGTATGAGCAAGGCTAATCAGCCAGAGTACGACGTACACGCTGGAACCAAGAGGGTTCGCACTTCGAGACGACAAACATAATGGCTGAGCCCACAATAAGTGTTCCTAGCGACAAGCCCCACGATACGAAGAGGCACAGGTATGGACCTCGTTCCGTGTAGTTCAGGATGTTTGGGAGCGGAGGAATCGTAGTGACGAATGCTCCTGTTGCACTCAGCAACAGTCCCGCCTACGAAGGCTCTGATCAATTTTACTGAGTATCAAAGCTAGAAAATTGTACTCACAACGACGACTATTGTGTTGAGCCTATCGTACAACCTATCGGTGCTCTCTTGCCACACCGTACGAGGGGCGAGGCAGATGTCGTACACTGGATGTAAGCTGGGGTGACCAAATGATATGAGACACAGTGTCTTCAACAACTTCTTGAGCACCCAGTTTATCACAGCGGGCAGTCTGGGGTCTGTAAAATCCCAGATAGAGGAACCTTTCTCACTATCCTTCTCTAGAGGCCGGTCTTCACTGCGGCCTATCTCAACGAAGAGATCATCGAGTTCAGAGTTTCGTTGAGAGCGCCGTCGAGAGCGACCGACAGCTGACTGAGTGAGACCCATGTGCGCAACTTAGGAGGGGAGTTCTTGTCAATCCGATTAGTAACCAGTGTAAGATTATAAATGCTGTGGGTACAGTACGACGCGTGGAGCGGGCATGGTTGCCTGCAGGATTAGGTGTCGACCAGGGTCCTTAAAATGAACTTAGATACGATCTCGCCTGCGCTAGAAGCAGCACGGTCAGTCCTAGCAAGACAGTTATAGCTCAGCTCAGTGCCTACCATGTTCTGCAGCGCATGATGAGATGCAGCTGGCATCGTGTCTGTTATTGTGCATGAAGTTTTCGTCATAAAATAAGAGGCATACTTGCGCTAATCCGATAATCAGTCGACCATGCAAAAAGTAACGACACGTTCATGGACATACCACTGGCACTTGAGGAATGGAAGCACTATGGCTTCTAACCTCTAGCTCCACGGTCAAGTGGCTTTCCCTGAAGGCAGAGGACGTTATCTACCAAGTATCGACGCCCAAGATACGACAAAGCGAGCCCCGCATCCAATAGAAGCGAGGTGGTGTCAAGAACTGAGCGATAAATCATAAAATCACGTCGTGGACTGCTGGTTTCCATTCGTAAGCCGGGTGGAGTGTATTGATACAGGTTTAAGGTGTGATATAATACATTACGGTTCGATATAGCTGTGCTTGTATTAGGTGATGCGATATCATACCACAGACCGTCTTCGTAATATTGTGCGGAAGGCGAGCGCAGCACGGGTTCCCTGCGATGGTTGTGAGACATGAAAGCATGAATCGAGCTAGCAGCTCTTACCGCTGCACGGGGATCAGCCTGCAGCTCCCTCCGCTGCGTCTCGCTCGATTCGCCCTCCTTTTTCGCTCCGCACGTCTTTGAGCTAGCAGTGGTCTGCGAGAGCACGACGCAGTTGCCAAATCCTCCGGCCGACTTCAGGGATAAAAGACACAGATTAGACGATGGCCCGCCGTTGCATGTCTGTCCTGCCGGTAACTGCAAGGCTAGTTCTTGCGAACCGACAGTTGTTGGTACCTGAGAAACACTAAGTTGAATTCTGCCGATAGTGTGACCCAAAATAGATACTTACAAGGTCTCCATTCTGAGTGACCGTCACGTTCACAGTGAAGTTGCTACCTGTAGCAGTCGGATCTAGTATTGCAGTGACCTGACGAGAGCCATCTTTGCCACTAAGGAAATACATATCAACGTCGGAACATTAGTGAAACGGCCGAAGACATACCCATTAAAGTTCGTAATGTTTGCGAAGAATGTTCCGTTCGCAAAGACCGGGATCGCAGCAGACAGCGGCAGTTCTTGAGTGATGTTCACGTTTCCGCATGGCGCTTTGGTAGACGGTCGTTGTACGTCACTCCTCGCTGCCGTCCCATTGACTCCGAGAGCCGGAGTGACGATAGCATGGGCGTGCACCACGGGAAGCAAGGCGACCAGCGCGACGAGTGTGAATACAAGCTGGAGAACAGCGGGCATGACCTGCAAGAAGAAGAGATTGGGAATCGAGGGCCGGCCTCTGGAGGAAATCTAAGGGTAAGCGGGGAGCTAATCCGAGCCATATCGTCCATGCTAGGTTTTTAAACGCATCCATGGGATTCTGAGGCGGTCATTTTCGCTTGAAGGCTATGTCTCCAGTTACCCATTACAATGAGCGCGAACAATGAAAACGAAGTTGATAAAGCGCCCAAGGCGTTTCTGGTGAGGAGGCGATACGGACTTGACGTTTTGACAGCCGTGGACATTTCGAGTAAAATACGCAATAGTGACGATTCGCAAAATCTGACGGGATACAGCGGTTCAGCAAGCAGAACAATGATAGATGAACCATCTATAGCAACCTACCTCGTGTAGAAAGTCCGGCGCCCTGTAACGTCGGGCGAAGGAAACAATAATGACCGAGTAGAAGATCCAGTCTGTTATTGAATCTAAGAAGTTAACTTCGACAATGGTCAGTCAGTAGACGTCACAGCTCATGGCTATCCAATTGTCAAGCAGGTGGCGCACGCCGTCCAATGTACACTAACACCCGACACCGGGTGAACGTACTGCTAACCAATCAGCAGCATTCTCCGGTTGTAGCCTGTGGCAGGCAAAAGATCTCAAAGCCAATAAGCCGATGATCTATCGCATTCGGCGCGTTGTCGACACGAACCTGCGATGTACGCACTGCGCAGGCTATCTTGACGGAGACGCGTACGAATTACAATGGCCTTCATGTCAACGACGCTCCAAAGGTTATACCGCGACAAAATTTGCCAGTCGGGTGGGCCAGGAACTGTCCAACGTCGAGCTCTGTGAGACCATGGAGTCAAGATACGGCCAGTAGAAAGGCTTGCGATACGAGCTTCCGGGACGGCTGGTCTTGGCTTTCGGTGTGCAGAACGTCTAGGCAAGCGATTTTGCCCGCAAGTCCACTCCAGCGCAGACAGCTACCATAGGTGTGTTCAGAGCTTGACATGAGTCACATGGATATTCAAAATCGATTAAGGACGTGACTCTTCACAAAACTGGTTACGGTACAACCACATAGGACTTCTTCGTTGTTAGCGAGTCATAGCCAGACAGACCGGCCAACGACTCACATATATTCCCTGATGCCACGGCTCTCGAAGCGTGTGGCTCTATCATATTGGTGAAGATGGTACGAGCAATCGTCGTACGAGTGCCTCGGAGGAATTGCAGGGATCAGAACAGAAACAAGCCAGAGGCGCATCGGGGAGCGATCGTGACGCGGAGAGCCGTGTGACTGTCACCGAACGATCATGATGATTCCCCACACGAAGTGTCCTCGAATTTGTCTGCCGTATTTCGCCCCAGGTGGGGAGCCGCGAGTATAAAAACATTGCCCAGAACACACCCAGGCTTTCCGCGACACCAGACACACGCGCACCCATGTCGAACGAAGAGGTCCAGAGCGAGGCCTTCTCTGCCGAGTCGTACTTTGCGACCCAGCCGCCGCCCGCGTCCCTAGAAGAGGACGTCGCACGGGCGCGCGAGTTCATACAGAAGCAGATTTCGCAGGGGAGGAAGGTCGTGCTGGTGACGGTATGTTGCATGCATTGTGCTGATCGGTCATCGCGCTTACGCACAGACAGAGTGGGGGAACCACAGTACCACTTGAGCTCAACGTGTGAGCACTGGTGGAACGTCCTCAGTGCATACCGAACTCATGGCTATGCGTTTGTAGTGTACGTTTCCTGGACAACTTCAGTGCTGGTACGTCATAGTGGCTGTACCAGTCTACATCGCTCCTGACTTCCCGCTCAGGTACTCGCGGAGCGACGTCTGCGGAATACTTCCTCAAAGCGGGCTACTCGGTCATATTCATGCACCGTCAATTCAGTCTGCAACCGTTTAGCCGTCACTATTCACATTCAACACATCCTTTCCTTGACTTCCTCGACGTAGACGACTCAGAAGAGCCTGCACAAATCGATGTCAAGGCCGCAGAACACACACAGCTCATCGAGGTGTTGTCACAATACAAGCGGGTGCAAAAGGCGGGCACACTACACACGTTGACGTTCGTCACTGTCAACGACTACCTTTGGCTCCTCCGCGCCGTCAGCCAGGAGCTGGTTCCGCTTGGCCGACTAGCAATGTTCTATCTCGCCGCCGCCGTGAGCGATTTCTTCCTGCCACGGCAAAAGATGGTGCGTGCCCCAGTCGTTTGCCAGCGCCACATTGACCCATCCCCATCTCCCCTGGCGTTCCTCGTACGATATTGATTTTGAATATGAATTCTTCCGATTCGTCCTACCCAGTCAGAACACAAGATTCAATCGGGCAAGGGAAGTCTACACATCGAGATGGATCAGGTGCCCAAGATACTGAAGCCGCTCGTCAACGAGTGGACAAGAGAGGGCTACATCGTATCGTTCAAGGTGCGCCGCACGGGAACTTACCAGCCTCGTTGCGGGACCCGCGTAAGCTGACCTGCTTCCTTCTTCCCCCCTTCCTCTTCGCGCCTTCTCTTCTGCCACCTCCGCGTCGCCTCCCCGCGATAGCTCGAGACCGACGAGACGCTGCTCGTACCCAAGGCTCGCAAGGCGCTCGCACGCTACGGTCACCAGGTCGTCATCGGGAACGACCTGCACCGGCGCAAGTTCGAGGTCGTCTTCGTGTCGCCCAAGGGCGGCCGTCCGGTGCTCGACGAGAACGGGGAGGCGGAGCCCGATCCGTCGCAGTTCGCCGAGTCGTGGGTGCACATAGATCCCGCGACGAACCCGACGAGGGAGATCGAGGAGGACATCGTCGCAGAACTCGTGCGGCGACACCGAGTGTGGACAGGCGAGTCGTGACAGCCCGGGCTGTACCGCTTCACAGACTAGAGCTACAGGCTGGGTGTAGAGATATCCTTGTATAATGACCCTAGATAGACGGCACCAAACTTTTGGTTACCATGCAAACAGTCAAGAAAGTCGTCCCGCTTGAAGGCTCATACACCGCTCTTTTCGATATGCTACAGTTCCGGCTTCTTGCCCTGTCACGACTCCGCGACCTCCCGCACCAATTGCCCCGAGTCTCATCCATCATGAGCACGTCGTGCGGCGCGTCCCGCACCCTTATCGCTCACCCCGCCGTTCTCCGTCGCGGCGTCGCCGCACTGAGCCTCGCGACCTCCCTGCGGAGCCGCTCCCGCGAGGACGGGGCGCTGTGCCGGGCGTGAGGTATGAACGAGCCAGGTGGGGCAGTACTGGTGGTGTCGGGGGCACGCTGCTGCGCCATCGTGAGGTCCTGCACGGCTCGCCTCGAAGAGCTCGCGCGCAGCGAGCGCTCACGTGCGGGTTTTGCGCCCCAAGAACGTGCGCTGTCGGAGGGCACGCTCGGGTATGTCGACGGTGCACAGCACGGCACGAGCCGCAGCGAGCGCGATGTAGAGCGTCTTGAGTGCTGCCCTTGCTGTGTTGCGGCGACGTCATCGCGGGCGCGCTGCTGGTCATAGATATGGACAGGAAAGCGCATGGACAGGGATGGTGAGGAACAGATCTAGGAATGCTTGACACGCGGGTGCGGGCGCACGCTGGAACGACTCGGACACAACGCACAGGAAAATGTGGCGGCTTGGCATGCAGCGCCAGTACTAGTGGCACCACCGCAGCACGAGCCCCGCGCGCCGGCCTCGGTTTTGCCTCCTGTCGATCACAAGTGGAGCAGCAGCGCACACAAGCACCTACAACTGCCTTGGCGTGACTGAAGAGCCGCCAAGCGGCTGCATAGATGGCATGGGTGGGGTGTTCTACAGGGTACAGATAGCGGCGCATTAGCTAGTCATACTGTGCAAAAGGAGCAAAGCCCAAGCGGGCGAGCAAGGGGGTGAATATATAATAATAGCTACTGGAGGTATACGCAAGAAGAAACAATATTGACGACCAAAGGAAATGCCCAAATTGAAAGAAAATCCAACCTAGTATAAAATGCGGCATGCGGGGGGAATTATAAAAGGTCCGTACGCATCATGAAGGAATACTCGTGTCTGTGTGTGGAAGAAAGAAAGCAAACTGCAGGTGCATTCAGTGATCAGTCAATCGACGATGGTGGGACGGACGTACGCAGCATATCTGAAGCCCCTCTACTGTGTCCACATCGCAAGCAGTGCTAGTAATGAAAGCACCCAGAATGTGATTGGCGGCAGCACCATATGACTCGCCGCCGACGAAAGATTTCCCGACGCAATCGTCACGAATCCCGTCCCACACGCCTTGTTCGCGATTGTCGCCGCGCCATTGTACACCTCGCCTAGCGTCGTCAGGTTCGACTGCGAGTAGAGGTTCATGATGCTCTTTGTGCACGCTGAGCAGCTCGGCGTTGCTGTCGACGGATACTGCAAGCCATATGGGAGGGTGTAGAAGTACGCGTCTGCGGCGTTGTGTATTGCTTCGAGGTAGCAGTACGCATTGGTCGCTTGGTCTGGTAGGCACCCGACGTTACGCATAAGGTCATATGCCAGAAGACCTGTGCGAGGGGGATTAAGGGACAAGGGCTACCCCAGAACAGCACTTGCACGCACCGTTGTGTGTTTGCATGACGACCGCATTGTTCGCCTTCAGATCATCCGAACAGACATCCTCCAGAGTGTCTGCGAACCAGCCCATGTTCGCGACGCATTGGCCTTCCTCGGTGCTGGTGTTGCATGTGCCCCACACGACATCGTTGAGGAACGTGATGTTGTCCTGAGCCTGCTTATGGTACAGTGGTAACACATCAGAACCAGCAAAACAGACAGGGTTTGTGTGGTCAGTTTGGGAACTGGCGGCCGTAGCAAACCGAAGCACTCGAATAGGCCTTGCGGAATGGCAATCGCGCTCATTGCCACTCCGCAGGGTGCATGGAAGACTTGTAGAGCGATCGCCTTCCATGCACAACGGGAATGAAAGCCAAACTAGGAATGCGGCACTAACCTGGATAAACTCCGTGGACTGCTCCAACAGCAGTGAGAACGGCCGACACGAACGGAACGACGTCGACTGCGTCATGTTGTTGAAAAAGTCTAAGCATTCCTGTGTCGAAAAGTTTCGCGAGAACGTCTGGTCCAGTGGCTGGGGAAATGGCGTCGGCAGTGTGGGCGGCGTGGACGGTATCGTCGGTATCGTCTGGCTGCCGGACGAGCTCGTCGGCGTCGCAGACGTCGCCGCCGCAGACGCGGCAGAAGACGTGGGCGTCGCAAAGGATATCGAGTCCGACGCGCCGTCGGGGCTCGCGTGCCGCTTGTGCGGCCGCCACTCCGCGAGCGTCGCCGCAAAGTCCGCAGGCGGACGGTCGCCGCCGAACATGTCGAGGAGGGCGGGGTGCGAGACGTACCGCGTGGACGCGGTGATGAGGACAAGCACAAGCGGGACGAGGAGAATCGTCCAGCGCGTGCGGCGGGCGGTACGGTGTTTTGCCGCGGACGAGGACGCGTGCTGTTCCATAGGCGTGAGCTTAGCCGCGCTGGGCTCCGACGGCGGCAGCGACGAGCACCGCAGGGGCAATGTGCGCGGGACAAGCAGGAATTGCGAGGGCTCCTCGTCTGACTCGGTGGGCGTCGGCGACGGGTCGCGCGGCGCGAGCAGCATCCGTGTGGGTGCAGGCGACGCGGGCGGAGTAAACATTTTGGATGCACGCGACTGTGGCAACTGAAGGTCGTAAGGAGCGTCGTAGGAATGAGCGGATGCTCAGGCTGGCAAACGGGCAGCTTAGAGCGAAAGGGGTGAGAAGCAGATCACGATGAAACCTGTGCGGGCCCTGTGGTCACGATGGATGTGTGAACATTGCCGCGATGTGTCGCGAGAAGCAGCTGACCTCTGTCTCTGAGCCTGGAACTGAGGAGAGAGAGAAAAGACAGGACACCGTCGAGGGAGGACGAGGAGGTTAAGAGCGGACGCAGCGACACTGCCCACGCTGGCCGGCGGGCTGTCTCACCCCATCAAAACTTGCAGACCTGATCTTTCCAGTGTCTTGCGTGCCTTGCTCGTGGCCTGGGCCGTGCCTAATCCGGAGACGTGCCTGGGCTCCCCCATGCGCTGCACCAATCAGAACGCGCCGTGAAACCCTCCGCGCGCCCGCCCTGGCCTGGCGCTAGTCTGTCCCGACCGGCGACGACAGCGTCAATCCCAGTATGCCTCCGCGTCGTTGACTGATGGTCTCTTCTAGCGCGACGCTGCGACAGAGAGCGGGAGGATGCCACGGTGTTCCACTTCCCATCAGCCAGACGGCCAGCAATGGTACGGGTGATTTAGCAGCACAAAGTATACCAGCCAGATCGTGACAAGAGGCCACAGTGCCCCACCAGCTGCGCAGCTTGGAGGGCACTGTCCGTCATGGGAGCCATCCACCACGATATCTAACTGTCCTTGGACTGATCTTCCCAGACCCAGAAGTCTGCGCAGTCCATCGTCTCCATTATTTCGAAAATATGCCAGCGATGACATGTGGATCGTGAGTACTCGTACGACTTGTTCGCTGCGTAGAGCTGACGAAATGTTCAAGGCCGAGGTATACGGAGGAGCCGCCGCCAATGCCCGCAGGTTTCTGAAAGCGAGGCCCACGGCGTATGGTCCGTGGCCCGCCGCCACACCGACACAGGCGCAGCTCGGGCAAGCCCCTGACCTCGGAAGTCTACTGGCCAGCCGAGACGGACATCCCTCATTGTCTCACGCCCGAGGACGCCGGAGCTGCGCATTGCACCGACGCACTGCGAATGGATGCCTAAAATAGGTCGCCGGGAGTTGCCGAGCGTTATTGGGCTCGAACTTCCCTCGCTGGTCAAGGCGGCAACTGCAACCGTCTCCTCTGACCACTCCAACACAGGTTTCCCCATTTCTTCCAGGTAGCTGGCCTACCGCCTTCTTATTTAACCTCCTGCGGCCTCAGCTCTCGATTCCTCTCCCTTCCGCCTTTCTCGCCCTCGCAGTCGTCATGCCCCAACTACGCTTCCTGGCTGGACCCTCGTTTACCGACCTCTCGCCCATCAAAGTCAACTCGGATGTGCCGTTGCACGTCAAGTCGTCGGCGTTCGATGGCAAAGTAGCGGTCTACGTCAAGGGCCTGGCGGACTCCTCTGGGAGTCGCGCGAGCAGCCCGTACTTTGACCACAAAGACCGCAAGGGAATCACCTGGAGTATTCAGCTGCAAGGTGCGCCACTTCTTGATGACACCTCATATCAGTACTCACTGCAGTTTACCAGGACGCTTTCTTCAAACTCACTCCGCGGATGATATTATCTTTGGCAACGTGTTTGACAGGCCGCTGAGAGTCCCGTGGGGGTTCGGTGCTGCGCTCAAGTTTATGAGGTGAGCTTATCCTCACGCGAACGCTGTCCACCAATACCCAACTCGCACTACGCTCATAGATACGTCGACCCTTCGCTGCAAGAAGACCTCGCCTCCAAGTCTCGTCCATGGGCATTCTCGCCATTCGTGGCCACGATGCCACATATCCATCACGCCCGTCTCGACGACGACAGTGAAACACCGTCTTTCCCTGCGCCGTACGACCCGATATGCGAGAACATGTCGCAGGTACGGACGCGGTCGGGCACGGGACGGCGGCACGACGCGATCCCGCCGCGGCACAGGAAACAGCGCAAGGTGCACTTCCGCAGCGCAGACCGGCGGCGGGACGTGCAGTTTGGGCCCAACGTACGCGCGCCCTTTCCGTGTTCTCCGCCAGAAATCGAGGGGCTAACTGTTCGGGCATTGTTGCAGGATTTAATCACGGCGGACTTCTGTCACCACTATCTGGATTTTAGCGATGATGGCATCGTGCTGCGCCTGCCTTGCGGTATCTCCATCGACTTGCTCCGGTACTGGGACGGGCAGCCTGTCCGCTTTGTATGCGCTGAACGCAACAAGGGCCCATCGGCGGATAAGCAGCCCTGGGGACGCGTGTTGTTTTGTATCGTCATGCAGAGGGAAGACGAAGTTGGTCTCGAGAAGGCGAGCGTGTCCTACTGTGAATGAATCAGACGAAGCACACTGGGCTCAAAAACAAATGCGACTCCCACATCATCTCAGGACATCTCTTCTACATACCCTTCTCGTAGTCAGGACAATATCTCGCTTCGGACCATACCTCCATTTCATCTACACAGCGCACATGTACAATCAGCATCTATAGACGCAATACGCTACGTTCATTATGTCGTCTGACCCTACGCACTGAGCCGCAGTTTCTTGTAAACTCTGCTTGGTGTCGGGATTGCCTGGCCTCGACCCCAAGGCTATCAGCCTCGTGGCGCAGGCGCCTAAATCCAAGCCCACTCGTCCTCCGTTTGACGTCAGTCGTGGCCTAGCCGGGAGCTCACCGTAGACTCACATAGAATGCCTCGGACACTCCTTTCGCTCAACTGTGCACAACCATCATGCCGCGTCTACGCATTCTCGCAGGACCCTCCCCGACGGACCTGAACGAGATCCGCGCAAACTCGGGGCAGGCGACGCATATCGCGACGGACGCGTTCGAGGGCGATGTCGCGGTGTGCATCAAGAACTTTGCGGACACGGAGGGCAATGTACACGATAGTGCCTACTTCAAAGACAGGACGGACGTGACATGGAGTATCCAGGTACAAGGTGCGCGACTGACAATTCGAGCCGTACCGGGCGAGGAGGGCTGAAGTTTAGCCAGGACGGTTCCTGCAGGAGCACTCTGCGGATGAGATACTGTTTGGGAACGTCTTTGATCGAGCGTTGCCCATCCCGTGGGGATTCAGCGCGATCCTGAGCTTCATGCAGTTCGCATAACCTTTCATGCCTCAGCTCTTGGCTGACTCGAATTGGCAGATACATGGACCCATGCATGGAACAAGACCTGCAGTCCAAGGAGAAGCCGTGGGCTCTCTCGCCGCTGATGTCGACGATGACATACTTTGCGCATACACGGACCGACGGGGCGCACCAGGTCCCGCCGTTCCCTCCGCCTAAACCTGTCCAGGAGGATACGTCTCAACTACGTTTCAAGGCGAGGGATAGACCACCCGAGTTGCAGGACGTCCATAACCCCTCTGCCAGGAGGACGTATTGCCAGAACTCAGAACACAGGACGGGTATTATCCTCGGTCCTAACGTCAGTATCCTGCATCGCTCAAACCGGGTACTATCTTCTGATGCGCGATACGTGTAGGACCTGATCACGCAGACTTTTGCTACAACTACCTCTCCTTCAGTCCAACAGGCATCTCGCTGCAGTTGCCAGCGGGGATGACGTTCGACATGATGCGGTACTGGGACGGGCAGCCCGTCCATTTCGTTTGCTGTTCCCGCGCGCCGAAGGGACACACGGAGGCTGGCCAGCCTGTGCGGGAGATCTTCTGGTGTGTCAGCATCGAGGTCATAGAGGAAGATGTGGATGCGGATGCTGAAGGAGAAGATGAAGAAATATGGGAGGAGCCGAATGAAGATATAGACTAGCTGACGGTTGGACGGCTTGTGAGTACGGTACGGCGACTGTGAGTGTGACAGCTTCCTGCAGCTATCGAGGCTAATATGTTGTCCCAGAGCACGCATATATGTAATAGAATCGCCTTCATGGACTTCTCTTCACAGTACACCTGTCCCATGCGGGAAGATGCCGCCCCGGTAAACATAGACAATGGTCTTGTGGTCCATTGTACTGCATGCGTGTACTAAGATCCAGACAAGATCTCGCTGATCGCAAAGACCACCGTTGAATCAGCCTCGAAGCACCGAAACCATTGACTCAACGACGTCAGCAACCTCCTTGTGACTATTCAACTTTGGCATCATCCCCAGCCTTACCGACTTCACACCGAGCTCTGTCCGACTTCAAATGTTCACGGTCCTCCAGAGAGCACCAGACAACGGCGACATCAGCCATGGCGATCGCCTTCCACCTAGCGCTGACAGGCTGCATACTGCTCGCAGTTCTGCGTGTCGTCTCCGCCACGCAGGACAGCGCAACTGGTCTACGGGTCCAGACCACCTCGGGCCTGATCCAAGGATTCCTTGACACCGACACGACAGATGTGCCGCTGAAGAAATGGCTTGGGGTACCGTACGCTGATGACACGTCTGGTGCGAACAGGTGGAGGCCGCCCCAGCCGGCTAAGGTCAAGCAGGGACAGATCATCAATGCGACTGCGTATGGACCTGCTTGTATGCAGGGTCGGTAAGTTTCATTTTATGTCAAGGGGCTTGCTTCAGTATTGGGCTGAATGACTTCTAGGGCGGACGGAGGGAACGGGACAGCTGTGCAGAGTGAAGACTGTTTGCTCATAAATATCATGGCACCTGCTAATGCAAGTGACTTGCCGGTGTATATCTATGTTTAGTAAGTTTCAGCATTTTTCAATGATCATAACATGAGAGTGAACATCTTTCGAACAGTGGCGGTGGATATGACAGCGGCTCTGCATCCGACCCCAAAGTCGATGGGTCCTACCTTGCGGCGAAGGTCCGCATGAGAATAGGACACGTCTCGTCTCGGCTAACACAGCTCTCCAGGGCATCGTCTTCGCAAATTTTGGTTACCGCCTGTCGCTGTGGGCCTTCCCACATGCCGCTGAGATCGCCGAAGCAGGGGAGACGCAAAACTTTGGGCTGCTCGATACGCGTGCTGCCGTCGAATGGTTGAGAGATAATGTTAAGCAATTCGGCGGCGACCCTGCCAAGATCACCCTTGGAGGTATGTGCAGTACTGTGGCGCTCCCACTTCGTCCTCACATATTTCAGGCGAATCTGTTGGTGCAGAGATGACAAACCAGTACATGACGGCTTACGCGGACGACCCCATCATCCGTGCCGCTGTCATGCAGAGCGCGGACAGTATGTCTACACTCAGGATCATTTCTGCCGCCCATTACTGACCCATCTTGTCAGCATCTCAGCCGATGTGGCCTTTGAATGACCAAATCAGCAAGATTGCTTCCAACATGAGCTGTCCCACTGGAAATGGGCTTTTAAACTGCCTGCGCACAAAGTCTGCGACAAACTTGCAAGAAGTCTTGTTAGCCACTGGGACACAGTTCCAGCCGGTCACCGACAATGTGACTATTTGGAAGGAGTAAGCGTTGCGCTATACCTCCTGGTCCGGATGCTAATATCTTCCGTAGTTATGTCAAGTTAACCAGGGCAGGGCGCACTGCCCGTGTACCACTTTTGTGCGGTACCAATCTAGTGAGACATAAAGTGGCATCGAAGGATCCCCAGCATTCTGACTACTGCCAATTCAGAATGAAGGAACGCTAATCATCGAAGGAGAGCCTACTGCATACCTCCCTGATATCGTAGCATACAGGTATGACAATTTCCGCTGTATATATCTGATTAATAAATCATGGAACAGCAAAAGCAACAACTTCAATATGCCATGGGCGAACCTGACCCAGATGGAAGAGCTCTACCCCGTCCCCTCCAAGGCTTTCCCGACCGCCTTCAACGCGTCGTCGCAGATCTGGCGTGACGCACATATGCAGTGTCTCGTGCACAACCTTGCCACACAGCGCACGCGTGCTTTGAACCTCCCAGTGTGGCGATACAGGTTTGACCTGATCGCAGCCAACCTTAACTCGGAGGGCGTACGTGTTGGCGCCTTCCATGGGACAGACATTCGTTTTGTCATGGGACAATGGAGGCTGATTGCCATCGACGCTCCTTTCATCCCTGCCACTCCTAATGAAATCCAGATATCCAACCTTATGGTGGACGCCTGGACGAATTTCATCAAAGGCGAGTGTCCTGGATGTTTGCACTGCGGTCTGCTAGATCTCTACACTAACTGACCTTTCTCTAGACCCGTTCCAAGGACCACAGACCCCGGGGTGGAAACAATACGACCCAGACGATACCACGACGCTCGCTCTCCTTGGATACAATCTCTCCGGTGCGGACCTTGGTGACCATATTACGGCCGATTCTACGTGCAACTTCTGGAACAAAGTACTACCCACTTTTCCGCAAGTGAGATATTTCATCGAACTGTGTACGATCAATGTACTTACGCTGTACAATCAGACATTCCCACCGTGCGGTAGCTGGACGTGCTGAGCTCCAGTTTACGCATACATTCAATGCCGCGGGGAAACGGCTGCTCTCTCAGAACTTTGTACATACAGCGACTGAGTTTTGTACTAAAGCTACCCAAGTTGTCAGTTTGTGGATTAAGGTTCTTTCCAAAACAAGCCTTATTCAGGGTAGAAAAGACGCCGCAAACCACTCAGATTGGGCGACGAATCGCTTGCAAGTTGCCTGACCCCTGCCCTCGACCAACATTCACAACGACTCGCCGTTACCCAGCCGCCTCCCCACTGAGCCCATCTAAATTTGCTCAACCTGACCGCGCCCTCATAACACCGAAGAAGTCTTACAAGAAATTACCAAGACTGTTTTAATACACCCACGTAACTTCCTCATTGTGCGCAAGTGCACCCCGCCTCATCGAACCAACCCCGCTCTACCATGTCTCAACAAACACACCCCTCATCTTCTACGTCGTGCGTATGAACGAAGACCTATATGTGCCTGAAGCTGATCCGTATGTAGCGGGGACGTCGCCTGGAAGTCCGGGCTCCAACCCCCACCAAAAGATATGCGGCCTCAAACCGAGGATGTCACTGCTACGAAGGGGATGGAGTTTGAAGACATGCACCTTCGCCGCGAGCTTTTGATGGGTATATTTGAGGCCGGCTTTGAACGACCCTCGCCCATCCAGGAGGAAGCCATCCCTATCGCTTTGACAAAACGCGACGTCCTCGCCCGAGCAAAGAACGGCACTGGCAAGACCGCAGCCTTCGTAATCCCCTCTCTACAACAAATTGACATCAACAAGAACAAGATTCAAGCCCTCCTCCTCGTCCCCACCCGTGAATTGGCCTTGCAGACAGCCCAGGTTTGCAAGATTCTTGGCAAGCACATGAACCTGCAGGTCATGGTCACCACAGGTGGAACCACTCTTAAGGACGACATCATTCGGTTGTCAGAAGCCGTTCACGTACTCGTTGGAACACCCGGACGTATTCTCGATCTCGCCGGCAAGAACATCGCCGACCTCAGCGAGTGCCCCGTCTTCGTCATGGATGAGGCGGATAAGCTGCTCTCGCCCGAATTTTCACCTGTCATGGAGCAATTGCTCAGTTATATGCCGAAGGACCGGCAAGTTATGTTGTTCAGCGCAACATTCCCTATGATCGTTAAGGACTTCAAGGTTCGCGCTTTGACTGCGATCGCTAGTTCCCCTATTGATCGACTTTTGTGACAGGATAAACACATGGAATCACCATACGAAATCAACCTCATGGACGAACTCACCCTTCGTGGTGTCACTCAGTATTACGCATATGTAGAGGAGAGGCAGAAGGTGCACTGTCTCAACACGTTGTTCTCCAAGGTACGACACACATATGTTAGTTCATGCATTGGATACTGACGGCCTGGATAAAGCTCCAAATCAACCAATCAATTATCTTCTGCAACTCCACGAACCGTGTCGAACTTCTCGCCAAGAAGGTCACCGAGCTTGGATATTCGTGTTTCTATTCGCATGCCAAGATGCTCCAGTCCCACCGTAACCGCGTATTCCACGACTTCCGCAAGGGTGTCTGCCGTAACCTCGTTTGCTCCGATTTGTTGACCCGTGGTATCGATATCCAGGCTGTCAACGTCGTCATCAACTTCGACTTGCCCAAGAACTCGGAGACTTACCTCCACCGTATTGGACGCTCGGGACGTTTCGGCCATCTTGGTCTTGCCATTAACCTAGTCACGTACGAGGACCGCTTCAACCTATACCGCATTGAACAGGAGCTGGGTACGGAAATCCAACCTATTCCCCAGACCATCGACAAGGGTCTCTACGTGGCACCTGGCGCTACCCACGAGCCCGAACAGCAACAACAACTGCAGAAGGCGAAGCAATCTCAACCCCAACCACAGCCTCAGGCTGCGCCTCAGTCTCAAATTCAACAGAGAGGAACGACTTCTTCTCAAGGTCCCAATTCGCAGGTCGTATATCAGAGCGCGACGCCGCAGGGACGGCCGAATGGCAATCATACTCCACAACAGCAGGCGCGAGGGCACCCTCAAGGCCCGTATCGGGGAGGTGTGCCTGTTGCACGATAGGTGGCTGGGTCTTCGAGTCGTGCCGCTCGCGCTCGTTGGTGACTAAGGCAATGAAGAGCGCGGGCGTTGTTAGCGGCGGGAGTTGGGAATTGGGGGACGGAGGGGGGAAGGGAGCCAAGACAGTCATCGGATTTCAGATCATCACGCCGGCCACAACGGTATCACTGCAGCACTCAAGGGACGCCCTTTCTGTACCATATTCCTGTCCCGGCGTTCGGGACCCCCTCTCAGCCTGGAGTGACATATTCTGGTGGGGCATTTTAATGTCGCGAACTGCGGACGTCGTCTTCACCTGGCTCTGTAGTGTTTTCGTCCTTTTTGAGCTCTCTGCTGCACGTGTTTGAGTATATCTATCGCTACACCTCGTTTACTGAGCCCCCTTACTTGCTCTTGATGCGTTGTCGTGGTACTTGATAGTCGGCGGTGGATGTAATGGAATTTAGGTGGTGTCTTGACCTGGTTATCTGTCTGTACAACTTTGTGGCCGTGTCCGAGTGATTGACCGGCATCGCTTCGCAGCGCGATTTTAAGTGCTAAAAATCAAGTTGTACGCAATATCCGCGCGGTCGCGGTAAACCGCCTACTTCCACCACCTCCCCGCCTGCATGCCTGCATGCCCTCTCCGTCCTACTCTACGTCTGAAAGCATCCCCCGGTCGCGTTCCTCTCTAATCTCCACTCACGATTCTTTTACGAGTCTTGTACACGATAGCTGTCGCGGGCAGTACGAGGGCCAGTGCGTTTACTCGTGCCTTGGGCACAAAAATGTTGAGAGGAGAGAAGACGACACGGCTACCTCAGTGAGTCAACATCCCTTGCACGCGAACCTGTACTGTTGCAAAACAGTTCCGTCTCAGGACTGCTATGCTTGACAATAATATGCTGACACGTCGACTTTCTCGGCGCGCCCTACAGATGGCGGGCACGACGTCTCTCCTACTCCACGTACAACACTCAACCTCTACGGCGATGTTGCCGTCTAGACTGCAGGCTTATATTTGGCTTAATCATAATCACACTCTATCTTGCCTACTCCCTGTGGGAGCCGCACGTCGAGTTCGCCCTCTACTCGCGACGTTGGATACGGAGCGAAGTCGAGACCATGCAACCCCTCTCGGGTTGTTTCGACGCCCACCGGGTCTCAAACAAATACAACGTCACACAAGCCCTCTTTGGCGCGAAGAAGAACGAGATACACGCGGGTATGCCTATGCGGTTAGGCATGGACTGCTACAACTTCGCTGGCACCATCAGGTCCTCTCATGACGTCCCGGCCAAGTGGATACCGCCAGACGAACGCACCCAATACCACACGTACTGGCGACACGACCTCGCGACGTTCGGTGAACGCCAAGAGTGGATGATCAAGTCTTTTTTCTCAACCCAGAACACCGACACAGCCCGTCTCATACTCTGGTCGAGCGGGGACCTCAGCCACAGCAAGATCGTCCAGAAATGGATCCGACGGTATCCGGATGCGTTCACGTTGAAGATTGTGGACTTCAACAAGTTAGCAAAGGGCACGGAGTTGCAGGGGAGCAAGCTGTTGCAGCTGCAGGATAAAAAAGCGTGGATTGATGGAGACATGGTACGACTTTTGGTTCTGTGGGCGTACGGAGGGGTGTGGGTGGACATGGACTCGCTTCTCACGAGAGACTTGGCACCTCTCTTGGAGCACGAGTTTGTGACCCAATGGGACTGCTACGGTGAGTCAGCTACTGCGCTTCGCGTGGTCTGGAATCTGAATTTGTACGCCTACTTCGCAGATAAAGTCTACATTCCATTCAACGGAGCTCTCATGAATTTCCACCAACATTCACCATATCTATGCGAGGCATTCCATATCATGGCGAATGGCCCCGCCCCCCGCACCGGCACTACCGATTGGGGTGCCACCCTCTACTTGAAGCTTTGGAGACGGCTCACTGAGGCCGGGATTACGCCTTTCAAAGTTCTTCCCTTCTGTTTTTCAGACGGCCGCTCTTGTCGACTGGACAACCGCCTGCCAGATCCATTCGTGAACGACCCGTCAAGCGGAAAGTGGACCATGGGCCTAGGTAGAGAGGAAGGAGGAGGACTGGACCAAGTTCTCGCCAAAGTCTTTTCGGTGCACCTACACAACCAATGGACGAAGGATTTCCCGAAAGGCGGCTGGGTGGAGCGGCTACTTTTACGACGGTACGAGGAGAAGTTGAGAAGGATAAAGCCAAGGTCAAGCGGGACAGAAACATAGTATTTTGTCGTCACCGCTTCACGCGCCCACCTACCCTACCTGCGGCGTACTGTACTATAATGCTTAATTTCCACGGACCACGCCACGCAAGATCATATACCCCCTCCAATTCACATTCGAGGTTCACACTCGTACCCTGGCGTTCCTCCGAGCTCTGTCTCGGGACTGTATGAAACATGCGCCGATCCCGCGGGCACGCCAAGCTCATCATACTGCGCGAGGACATGCGTTTAGTCAACATGTCATGATACGGATAGGTCCCGAGAACATCAGCCAGGAAATTCGGCATTTATATTCACAGGGTCTTTACATCCGGATTTTTCATTCAATACACTGTCATATTACAAGTAATAGCTACAGTAACCAGTTCAGTTCTTATTAGATGAGTCGTCCACACAGCGACTTTCATAATGCAATAGAATGCGCGAAACCACTAGTCAAGAGTCCCGACCAGCCCGCTCAGCACTTAGTACCCGGTCGCGAGGCGATTGAAACGTGACCTCCTATACCGCTCGCCCTCGTCCGGTTCAAGCCCTTTGATGACAGCGACGTCGAGTGCCACTTTATCAACGAATGGGACATAGAACTTCTCGTCGATGAAGCCGACGCCGTTGACTGTCCGCGTGCGGTCGGCGGGAATGATACTTTGTCGACGGACGGGAGGGTTGACTTTGACTACAGGCCGCAGATCATCAGCACCACGCGTCGCACGACCGAGGAGGACCGGCGACGTACTTTCTTGCCTCCTTGTGCTCTTCCCATCGACGGCTTCCTCGTCCTCGTATGTCCGGAGGACTTCGGGCACACGCACCCAGATCCCGTCCGCCGCCTCCTCGACCTTGTACTCGTACGCCCGCTCGATGGTGACGACCTCCACGCGCCTCTCGGGTATGATCATCCTGCCCAGCTCGCCAATGACGCCGAAAAGCCGGTCGCGCGTGGTCGGCGGTGGTGGCTGGAACATGCTGCCGCCGCCGTCGGCGTCGCGCTCGTCCAGGTAGCGGTGGAGCAGCGGGTCGCGGCTCTTCTTGTGCTCGACGTAGAACTCCCGGGCAGTGTACTCCACGGTGCGGACGGGGATTCGCACGAGGCGCGGCATGGTCGGGACCAGCTCGAGGAGTCTCCTGCAAGGCGCACGGTCAGCACTGCAGACATGTCAAGCGACGGGGGCGCGTACTTGACGACGAAGGTATGTTCGTTCTCCCAGAAGTGGCCCGGCGAGATCTCCAGGCGGGTGTCAAAGGTGTAGTCAAAGTGCGGCAGGAGACAGATGCCCGGGTGGTTGGGCGCGTCCCAGGGGTACCTGGCCACCTCCACGCCTTTGATGCTGGCGGGCTGGAACTCGGGATCCGCGAGCCGCTCGAGCATCGCGCTGCGCACCTCGATGGACACCGTCGGCAGGTTGTTGCTCCGCATCATGAGGTGGTCGCGCATGCGCGGCCAGATCTCTTCGTGCACGAGTTGCGGTGCCTCGCGCGGGAGCGGGACGACGCGCGTGCGCAGGCGGGCGTAGATGTTCTGGAAGACGTAGTGCTGCTTGTCCTCCCTCGGCGGGAATAACCTGTCTTTGCGCTCTGCCTCCTGCGCGGGCACGATGCTGTCCTTTGGCCTGGTTTCGTTCTTCTGCTTCGCGGGTTCGATTTTGTGCATGAGAAAGAGCTCGCACATGTGCCAAGGCTTCTTCTCCGAGGGAGCCTCAAGGTACTGCACAGGCGGTCAGCATCGCGGGGCAGTCAAGGTGGCGTAACACGTACGCGGCGGAAGACGGCAAGATATGTATGAAGCGGAAGATTTGCGAACTCTTGGACAAGTTTGGGAGCGTTGGGGTGATCCAGGTGCTTCACCATCGCGGCAGGGTTCATTTGAATGATGATCCACTCGCCACAGAGGGGGAGGGTGGTAGTCGACCCGACCGGTGGGTACCAAACCATTGCGATGTTGAGGCTAGGGGCGTAAGAGAAAACTGAGGTATCTGAGAAGACAGGAGAGTCGCGCACGTTAGCGAGCGAGGAAAGCCCAGAGTACTATCGATCGCCACATACCTGGAGAGTGGTTGTTGGAGGGGCCAAACGCTGGCGAGAGCCTTTATATACCCATAGTAGCAAGGCACGTGGCCAATCTAAGTTGACAGCTGGGTACATCGAGGCGGCTGGAGGCGATGTCAAGAAGCAGCTCATAACAAAGGCGACTGAGAGAAGAACAAATGCGATGGCCATTAGCGACGTTCACGTGAGCACCTCTCACGGTGTTGACGCTGTGTTACGCCACAGTCGATAGGACGAGCTATTGATTGGCCTTCGGGCAGAACATATCACAGGCCATCGCCATGCCCTTCAAAGCGAGGATCCCTTTGTATGTCGCACGATGAGTTCCAGGATGTTGGATACTAGAACACAAGAGATAATAAACACCATCATTTCTCTTGCCGAAAGAACTCCGAAGTGCACGGATTGACCTCACTCGCCATGATCCCTTTTGTCTTGCTCGAGTTGTACGCTTCGACTGTGCCTGCGGACTTGGCCAGAGCACACACAATAATTTCCATTTAGGACCGCAACAGCCATCATCAAAGCGTCGGTGATAGCCGCCGCGGGCGAAAGGCCGCCAGTCTCCCGTTCCCCGCCTCTCGCTCGTCCGCCATCGCACTGCAGCGCATTCCCCGCCTGTTCCTCGAGGCCCCCGACCAAAGCACGCGTCGAGCACAGCAACCGCACAGATGCGCTGCGCGAACACAGTCGCCCGCAGCGTGCCCCGCCTCGCCCGCAGCGCCCGCCTCCTCTCGACCTCTGCCGTCCGCCGCAAGGACCCGTGGCCGCTCCCGCACACGCCTGAGCACCTCGCCTCGACGGCGTCGCCGCCGAACACGCCCCCGCCCGAACGTCTCCCGCGCCCCGGCGAGGCCGTGGAGACCATGCGGGCGCGGCTGGTGTACCAGTCGCGGAAGCGGGGCACGCTGGAAAGCGACCTCCTCCTGAGCACGTTCGCCAAGGAGCAGCTCGGCGCGATGCCCGAGGCAGAGCTGAACGAGTTCGACAGGGTGCGCATGCTGGCCTCTTGTTCGTCCGGGGGTTGGCTAACGGCGCGCGCAGCTGATGGACGAGCCCGACTGGGACATATACTACTGGGCGACGGGCAAGAGGACGCCCCCGGAGCGTTGGGCGAACTCGGCTTTGCTGGAGAAGCTGCGGATACATGCCAAAAACGAAGGCAAAGCTGTACGGCGTATGCCTGACCTTTCATGAGCAGGCCTATAGCGGCTGCACACGTCGGTATTGAACTTCATATACACAAATTGAGAGCAAGCTAAGCGGTCGCAGGCAACAGGGGGAATAAGTCTATTCTCCATGACTACGGTGTAGCCTCCAGCAGTCAAGGACCCTAGTATCCGTTCGTATGCCTAATGATCTCTCAGAAGCATTTATAGACTTGTAGGCGCGACATCGCCCGCAGCCCAGGCAAGAATAGCAGTGTTTCATCTATAAGCTCGCAAATCCTACAATTACGCCTGTGGCGGCTTGGCACGGCTGCGCCCTCCCGCCCCCTCGCCGAAATAGCCCATGCAGATCCCGAATATCTTGTCAGCACGGTCCAAAAGGCTTACCGGAACGGCCCACTCTCCATTCTGTGACGGAAATAGGCCGGACATGCGACAGTGAGGGCTACCCGTGAGGCGGAAGAGAGGTAGTCAGCTACTCTGGCGGGTAAATTTCACAAGGCGCGATGTGCAAAAGGGGCACGGCCCACGATTGTGGCGTGCGTGTTTTGTAACGCTCCGATTCTGCGGCGCGCAGGGATCCCGACGCGATGTCGGGGTATAGGTCGAGCCGGCAATTCTCGTCGGGACGGGAGCTAAATTCATGAAGTAGGAACCTCCGCTGCGAAGTCTGTCGGCTGTATCCGCTGGTCGCCTCGCATGATACTTGCGTCGGGATGATCGTCGGGGTGGCGTCTGTGGGGACCCACTGCGCCACGATGGTTACGCCTGCCCGTACGCGGCGAATAACGCTCGGCGGCGCGCACCACTTGGTACGTACGATATGTCGTGCCATGGGCAACTGTGCCGGGTTGCCGCAAACAAGGTTATAGACATCTGGGATGTCAACAATGAGCAGAGCGCAGTGCGCCTCTGACAAGGATACGAAATGCGCACGAGCAGGGCACCGCCTTTGGCAGAATCGAGTGTCCAGTGGACTGGCTCGGTGTGTCCACCTCTGCACTGAATTGCCGGCCCCGCGGCTGCTGCTGACGGAGGGCTATAAATAAATCTGTGCTCCAGCTGTGTCATTTACGAGGGTACCCGCCTCCGTATTTCGGGCACAACTAAGTACGCGCTGCGCGAGACACGGCGGGACAGCACTGGCCACGCGAAACCGGAGTCGACGATGCCAGAGGCGCACCCACGAGGAGGCCATGCTGGGGTCGCTCACCAATGTGTGCCAGAGTTCAGGTCCGTCATCGTCGATGTCAGCGCAGCACGAGCATGCCTCATGGTGGCACCCAGAAGTTGGAGGGTGCATGAGTATTGTGGTGCCAGCAAGCCTCGCCGATTACTTCCCTGTCAGTATTTTCGAGGCAAGGATCATGAGAACTTTATTGTCCAGCCTAACCTGGGTACAAAATTGGGGTTTATTCCTACGAATGGACACAGATGGGTCGTATATTTCCGGAGGAGCCTACCCAGAATATAGGGGGCTGGCCTGCGGTGGGAGCGATCGGCTTGAGGCGTGTTCGGATTGTCGGCCTGGGCAAGGCTTCCATCGGACCCTGGCGGTGGTCATACGGCGGGCTACGGCGGCGAACCAGACGCCTTGGTGTTTCTGCGCTCGCGCTCGCCGCACGACCGAAATGCTCCGCGGCGTCCAAAGTCGGCGGGCGCGTCGTCTGCGAAAACGCACTCGTTCGCTCGCGACGGATGCGGCAGGGTCGGTATGGATAGCGAAGACAAATGCAGGGAGGCGGGGGCAGGTCAATTGGAGTGTTCCGGCAGCCGCGCTCCAGACTCCGTCACAGATCACTAAACTTGTGCTATGTATCACCTCGCCGCCGTCTGCTAAATCTCATGTACTCATTCCTGCATCGGTGCCCAGTTCTCTTTCTCCTCCCACCATCTTCCCCGAGCCTGTGCACCTCCCCGACCTCCATTTTATCCAGTCACGCGCGGCGTTCATAGCAGCCAATTACGGCTCGCTCTCTCTATCAATCGCCTTCAGAAGCCTTCTTCCCAACCGAGGCTGACCGACGCCCTCTCGCTCCGGTCCTAGAAAGGCCTGAAAGCCTGCTCAATCAGTCCTCCTCATCTTTCTTGGCCCAGCATCCCGTCGGAGAGCAGACGCCTTGCCAATGTCCTCCACACGCACTGTCGTGCTCGAGGGCCACCCGCGAGCCAACTCGATGTCGTCCATGGAAGTGCGGGAGATGAGGAGCTCCCAGTTTCTCGTGAGTAACAGCGCATCGCCTCTCCTCCTCGTCTTCTATATCCTCGTCTCACGACTTGCCAATCAACGTGCTATGCTCCCCGGAACACATCGCAACAGAGCCGGACGAGCATGTTCTTCAAAAAGGTCACCCTCTTTGGACCCGGGCGGCGCAAGAGCGAGGAGAGAAGAGCTTCGGCGACGATGATGCCGCGTTCTGCGCGCTCTGTGGACATGACCATGGCCATGGGAAACAAGGCATTTGGCATGTCCCAGCCTGTACTAAGCGTCAACGCTGACCGGTCCATGACCGACAACGAGGATCATTCGGATGCCTCTACTTCCCCCACCCAGCCTCGCAGCCGGCCCCCCAGCTCCCTCTCGCCGTCCCAGTCTGCCCCACCCTTCATCTCCTCCGAGCCGCGCGACCCTAACGGCGCACATTCACCCCTTCTTGGACTCCCTCCTGTCGACCTAGGGACGTCGAGGATTAACATTGATGGTCTACCGAGATCGCCAGAATTGACACCAGATATTGCTGCAGGCAGCCCAGCTATTCCGCCTGCCCAGCCGGAGAACAGTGGAAATGAAGTTCCGGTCAGCGACAGTGCTGTAAGTGGGCTCAGTGACTCCACTTCATCAGAGGTGAGTTCACGGCGAACGACGTATATGTAGACACTGACAAATGAATACGGAAGAGTTACCATAGTGTTGCAGAACAAATGTGTCCTGTTACCGGTGAGCCTTTGCTAGGATCCCCTGCGAAGGCACCTATAGCTCCACCGACCCTGATCGACTCGCCCAAGTCCCCACTCATGAAATTTAACCCTGGGACACCGATGCCTCACTATGGTCTGATAGACACCTCATCATCTCTCCGGGCACAGTCACTTCCATCGCGAAATCTCGTTTCCCCGAACGCAACACCTTCGTTGTCGAATATGAACAGCACCCCGGCTGCGACTTTTGCAACTCCCGTCTTGTCCGAGCAAAGTACTCCCAGGGCCGCACATCCACGCCTTGCGTCACTACCACCGCCGATGATAGGTCGGTATGCGACGCGTCTGACGCCGTCCATCGTTCCTCGGCCCATGCCCATCCTCAATCTGCCCACCTTGCCTCCGCCTACGCCACCCGTTGCCCCCACGGCCGCGCAAATGAGCAGCCCGATGCGTCTACGAAGCATGCCCGCGTTGCCGATGCGGGGGCCGAGCGACCTGGGCGTCGTGGCGGCGGAGCACGAGACCGCGGCGCTGGACGAGATGGACGAGGTGATTGAGGACGAGGAGGAGGATGAGGACGGCGCGGCGGGGCCCGCCAGTGACGAGGAGGCGAGCTCGCCGAGTCTCGAGGTGCCGGGCATGGGACGTCGGCTGCGCTCGCCGCTCCCGCCGTCGCTCTCGCGGAGCCCGCGTATGCCCGCGGACCTGCCCGCGGTCGACACATCTCCGCTCGACACACGCGCGAAGACGTCGGCCCCCCATGTGCCCGGCGAGCCGAGTGCCGAGGCGCAGCGTGCGACGATGTACTTCACGCCCACTGAACCTGTGCCACCCACTGATATCCTGCGGACGCCCATTTTCTCGTTCCGGAAGGTCGGCACACCTAACGCGCCTGCAACCACCGACTACTTTTCGTCGAAGCTACCTGAGGCTGCACGAGAAGACTTTACGCGGACGCCACGACCAACAGACTATGATGACCTGGTCGCACCGAAGACGGTCCCGATGCCTCACATGTCTCCACGCCCAGGGTTGTACAACCAGGCATCGAGGAGCATGATAAATCTTCTTACGACGAGCAGACTTATGGAGAGAGCCGCGGAGGTGGACGCCGAGAATCGCAAAAGTCGTGCGCCTGACTATATGGTGGCGAACACGCGCGACACCCCCAAGGACGCGGCAGGTCCGACTGGCGCCGCATCCAGCGCGAAGGGGTCACCCCACACGCTCCGCCGTCAACGTTCGCTGCCGATGTACAACCCGGCATCTGAGCCGCCGCCGTACCCGACGTTCCATCCGCACCAGCCCCCGGTACCGCAGCCACGCGAGGAGGAGGGCATGGAGCGGCTGCCGACGTACACTAACTCGATCTACCTCGCGGCGGTGATGCCCCGCAAGCAGGAGTTCCACGCACCCGGGTTCCAGTCCAAGGATCGCAAGTGGAAGCGCACGCTATGCATCCTCGAGGGAACGATGTTCAAGGTGTACCGCATACACAACGGCGTCGTCGAAGACTGGTGGGAACGCACGGTCGGCGCGGGCGACAAGACGAGCATCGACCCGTCGGCGGTCAGCGCGTCGGGCGGAATTCGCGTCAGTGGCGTGCGCGCCTCGGAGAGACTCCAGGAGCCGTCGAAGGGTGAGTTGGCCCAGGCAGAAGGGTCGTCGGCACCCACCGCAGCCCCCGCGCCGACACCGTCGACGAACTGCGTGCCGCCATCGCAATCGCGTTCGAAGCTGCATAGTCTACTACATCCTAGATCACATCGGCACGACAAGAATATGCCGTGCAACTCCAATATGGGCTCGCGAATGAGCTTGGACACCTCCCGGGACGACATGCGCCCCTCGACGTCGTCGACGACGCCGCGCAGGCAGTCGATGGACTCGATGCAGACGACGTCGCCTACCGCTTCCACCTCCGGCATATCGACGTCGCGACGGAGGCAGTCGTCAGACGACACCTCGATTTCCTCCAACCAGCGGTCCTCGTCTGGTTCCTCGCCGAGCAGTGCCCCGCCCGCGATCTCCCACTTCTCCATGCTGTCTGCCTCGAATCACATGCCTATCCCGGAGCCGGACCCGAAGGACCTCATCCGCAAGTACTCGCTGCAGAGCGCAGAGAGCGGACTCGCGAGCGACTACATCAAGCGCAAGAATGTCATTCGTGTGCGCATGGAGGGCGAGCAGTTCCTGCTGCAAGCCCGGGATGTGCCTGCTGTGATCGAGTGGATCGAGGTGAGCCGCAAGATGCGATGTTGCGATCTCCGCGCTGATCACTGTTTTCGGTCGGGAAAGGGCATCCAGGCGGCCACGAACATTGCGCTGGACCTCGACGAGCGACCGATGCCGAAGGGGCCCATGTTCCCGCGGTGAGTGCGATCGCCTTCTTCTGGAAGAGCCGCAGTGTTGATCGCGTGCGATGCAGCCGCCGACGCCGTAGGGTTCGTCGCACGGAGGCCACGGCTAACGGGCAGAGTAGCAGCAACGCCACCAATGATGCAAGCGGTAGCACTGCGCGGCCCAGCTAGGCCACCTGTGACCGTCAGATGACCTTTGTTGGTCGCGTTGCATGGAATCTTACGAAGATACACGACTTTTTCACGCCGCCGCATTACGAATGTCCATGGACTCCGTTTCTCTGTACATTCCACACTCGTCCCCGCTCTTTGCACTCGATGCTACTCTGCACTTTCGCTTACATCCTTGTCGCGCCCGGATCACTATCTAGTTTTATGTTTGATTCGGTACCTTAGCCCGTCTATTCCTCTTCCCTTCTCAGTCGCTCTGGGCCGGCGGGGTGGTAGTATTAATACATGCTGTATTCTTGTACGTTGCTGGACAGATCTATACCTTCTTACACATCTGTGCTGCGCGTGTGCTATTATTTGCGGAGTCTCCGTGGAGGAGGACAAGAGGCACGGCCCAGATCCGCCATGTCACGCTTTGTAGCAGTAGGAAACTGTCTAGTATGGGTAAGCGTGGTGCTTATCGCAGGTAAGTGAAGAGCTTAATGCCTGTGACCGTGACAGGGTCTAAAATGTTATTCTTGGGACTCCGCCCGGTGGGTCACGGCCAGCCGCGCTGCGGGTCAGTCTGCATCGAACGCTCGTTATCACTTCGCAGCTTACACCTCATCCTTGCGCTTTTTCTTCGATCCTTGTCGGCAGCGGGCTGACATCCGACGCCGCTGCTTCGTCCTCGCCGCCTGCTCTGCAAAACGCCCCGCCGTCGCCTTTTGTTCCTTCTCTCGCACCGCCCAGTCCACTCCGCACCGATCTCCCCTTGCGCCCTCCCCCACGCCTGTTTTCTCCAACGCCCGTACGGCCTGCGAGGACACGTATTCATCCACGAGCCTAACTAAGGAGACGTGGTAATGGCGGACACGACGACAGAGATCGATCTCGACTCGGTCATTGACCGTCTCTTAGAAGGTGAGCTGTCCCCCGGCCCCGCAACGCTTTGGGTCTCCTGACCCCGCCCGCCCGTTTTCCAGTCCGAGGCAACCGTCCAGGCAAGCCCGTACAGCTCCAGGAGTACGAGATAAAGTATCTGTGCACAAAGGCGAGGGAAATTTTCATCAACCAGCCCATCTTGCTCGAGCTGGAGGCACCCATCAAGATATGTGGTAAGTGACCCGTCGTCCCCCCTCCCTCGACCCGCCTGCAGGGCTCTGACGCATCGCCTGATGCTCTGCAGGCGATATCCATGGCCAATACTACGATCTGCTCCGGCTATTCGAGTACGGTGGCTTCCCACCAGAAGCCAACTACCTCTTCTTGGGAGATTACGTCGACCGCGGCAAGCAATCTCTGGAGACCATCTGCCTGCTGCTCGCATACAAAATCAAGTATCCTGAGAACTTCTTCGTACTGAGGGGCAACCACGAGTGTGCGAGTATCAACCGAATCTACGGTTTCTACGATGAATGTGCGTCACCATGCCTCTTTGTTGCATGTGCTAGTGTCTCAATCGTTGGCGCATGAACTCTCTGCATTCCTTCGCTCCATGCAGGCAAACGGCGATACAACATCAAGCTCTGGAAAACATTCACCGATTGTTTCAACTGCCTACCAATCGCTGCCATTATCGACGAGAAAATCTTCACCATGCACGGCGGTCTTTCGCCTGATCTTCAGTCAATGGAGCAGATCCGCAGAGTCATGCGGCCCACAGACGTCCCCGACACCGGTACGTGACCTACGATTCACCTTCTTGCCCCGCGCCGCGGGCTGGTTACTATGCGAGCGATGCTAATGTGGCTCATTGGCTAGGTCTGCTTTGTGACCTCCTATGGTCGGATCCGGACAAGGAGATTACGGGATGGTCAGAGAACGATCGTGGCGTTTCGTTTACGTTTGGACCAGACGTCGTGTCGCGATTCCTCCAGAAGCACGACATGGACCTGATATGTAGGGCTCATCAGGTGCGTAGCCTCCACTCCACCAGATTCCTGTCCATGGGCTGCAAGAGGTATCGGACTCAATTGGGGGTCGTCTTCCTCGTTTTCTACATTATATCCCCGTCGCGCCCCACCCCTATCGAAACTGACTCGACCGTCGCAGGTCGTAGAAGACGGCTACGAGTTCTTCGCAAAGCGTCACCTGGTGACATTGTTCTCTGCGCCGAATTACTGCGGCGAGTTCGACAACGCGGGTGCGATGATGAGTGTGGATGAGACGCTACTGTGCTCCTTCCAGGTGCGTCGCACTGAGCGATGTCTTTCCGAGTCACACTCGAACGTTGACGCGCGTCACAGATATTGAAGCCCGCCGAGAAGAAACCGCGGTTGCCGTACGGCAGCGGGAACACCGGTCGGCCCAACACCCCGCCCCGCAAGCAGAAGAAGAAAGACGCCAACAAGTTGGGCTGAGCGGTGTCGGGATGATGTCGCACACGATGTCAGTACTCCCGCCGTCCTTTCGCTCTCACGTCATCACACCACCATATATTCCTTGGCGCCCTTTCTTTTTCTCTTCGTTTCTTTATCGCACCGTGGGTCGGCTGGGATCCCGGACATGGAACTTGCCGGACTGTGGATCTGGATCTCGCAAGGCTGGAACTGGCGGTGGACGCTGGCGCCGTTGTAGCGAAGGTGGGGAGGATACGATGGTGGTGGCAATGGTGTTATGGGACTCGCAGACTAGAGCGGCGAAAAAAATTCGATCCCTTCCTCCGTCAATCTTCGCACGGACGTTGTGTTCTGCCCACCCGCCGTTGCGCAAAAGTTGAACACTCTTCCGACTCACTCGTTCCTTGTTCTCCCTCCGACGACGCCCTCTTTTCCCGTGTCCGTGTTTATAGCCACTCGCTCCATCCTATCTATTATATTCCACAAGCCTCTCCTTAGGTTTTCCTCCACGTCCCCGGCACGTTCTCGCCTCGTCTCGACACGGTTTCACATCGCTCTCGCGAATCTGGCATCGTCGCTAATGTAGCCGTGTCTCCCTCAATTGTTTCCCATTCTCTATCCACGCTTCCTCTCTTATCTGCTCACTGATTCCTTTCATCACTTGTAACAGACTCGTCGGCACCTGGCTCTGCACTGCTCCTGATGTGAGAATAAATTACTAGTACAATACAATCGAACAGCAATTTGCCTTTGTCTCTTCCACTGCCGTCATCCATCACGAGTGCGGCTCCTTTCCATCGCCGGACAATGCCCTCTACCGTTGCTCCACCACAAGGTGTTGAAGTTATTCGCGTCGCTCTTCACACTGACCTCGTGTTTTCGCGTTGCAGGAGACCGGATCGTCGATCATCCGAAGCGGGTGATAGACTTTCGGTGCCTTGCCCTGTACGCGCGGAGTCGTGCCATGCGATTCTGCTGTGGCGAAGCCTCTCCTCCTATGGACGTGTTGTGGCGAGCGAGCGGCATCGTCATCTTCATGCTGCACGCAGATCCACCGCGGTCTAGAACACCCCTGAACGCACTCTCGATCGCATCGGCAAACAAGGCCACCCTACCCTATGGCCGGCCACATTGGAAAACGGAAGGTCGCTTGTCCGTCGATGACGCCCTGGGACAGCGTTGGTGGCGCGTTGTCTTGACTCGAGTGGCCGTGGTTGCTAAAGACGCATGCATATAAAAGACGAGCTATGGCCAAGTGGGCCCTCATCCTGGTTGCGTTAGACCTTCATTCTCTGGCCTGACCGTCTCGGACATCATGCCCCTCAACACCAAGACCAAGACCAAGACCAGGGCCAGGGCCACACCGAAGACCGTAAAGAAGACGACCGCGGTTAAAGCTGACGTGAAACCTCCCGTCGCTGTCGTACCTGCCGTCGTCCCCGCTGAACCAGAGGTGGAATGGGTCACACTTCCCAAGGCTGGCGACTGCATCGCACTGCGCATCGACAATGAGGCGACCATCGGTCATCTTCCGACAAAGGCCGAGGTGGAATATTTACAACGACAACCCACCGAAACGAGACGATACCTGGCCATCGTCACTGGTGTAAGTCCGTCTTCCGGTCCAACAGTTGCCTCCACGTTCATCTGTAAATGCAACTGACAGGTCCTGACTGCGCCGACGAAGGGACGGCCATGGTGCACCTGCATCATGCACCTACTACCCCCACCTCCGACGCAGGGGGGCACCATCCACGACTTCCAGCCGCGGGCCTGCACCGTTGTACGGCTGCGGCCACGCGAGACGCAACGGGCGCCGATGTTCGCGTTCAGGCCGGGGCTGCTCGACGCGCTGTTCAAGGAGGCGGCGTGGGTGGCGGCGCGCGTCGACACGCGGCCACTGAACTGGACGAGCGAGCTCCACCCGCACTGGGCCACGACGCAGTGGATCCTCCCGGAGCACCCGCAGCGCTCTGCGCACCGCACGACGGTCCTGCCCCCGCACGCGGTGCTGTACGAGCCCGAGATGGACAGCCATCATGTGGCGGACTTTGACTACAGCTGGGCGGGCGCGTTCGGGTCGCCGCAGGCGCAGTCGTACGAGACCGTCCTGATCTGCAGGTGAGTGGCTCTTCTGACTGTGACGTTTGGGAGGACGCTGCTAACGTCGACGTGGGCACCCAGCAAGATCTTCCTCACGCGGGCCATCAAGATCCTCGCGGCCTCGATTCCAGACCCGCGACAGAGAGCCGAGGAGGTCAGCAAGGTCCACCGGGCCATCATCGAACGGACGTCTGCGATTGCCAGGGCACCGATATGGGCGACCATTACGCACACCGTGAACGGCCTCACGACGATACACAGGAGTGGCCAGCCGCCGATGTCTCCGTACGCGCGGAACCGCGCGATGTGCATGCCTTGAGTGCCGCGGTGGGCGGGTGCTTTGCGATGATACGCAGGGCGCGCAGACGACGGCGACTCGGACGAGTGGCCACTGACCTCGCCGTCGACCCTGCACTCTGCTATGTTCGGTGTGGGATTTGATCGGACATATGCATCCCGTACAGTACACAGAAGGCAGCTGTCTGGTGCTGCCATCTTCAGAATACAAGCTTCATGTCATCCTGACCGTTTTGAGCCACACATCTTCCCTTCATTGTCTGTTGATACGCCGTAGGTTGCATTCAAAGAAGCCGGCGAGCAAAAGGACCTCCTGTTCGACGACGGGTTTGCAGGGTCAGAGTCGATATTTACGGGACAGGGTGGCGTTCATGAATGACTTCGTCTGATGAACGAGCGCGCCGCTGGTGAAGATTACCCTGGGAGGACACGCGTAACAAGTCCTGCGGACGCATCACGGCAGGCAAGGAGGAATATAGAAAGCTGAGCGCGAGTTCAACGTTCAGCTTCCATGCACACCGAGCAGCACGAAGCATGTCTCGGCGGGATACTGCGAGGTTCTAGGGATGACTTGGCAAGAAATACGCGGCGGACGAAGAGACTTCGTACGTTCAACACCAGGGAACCTTCCGAGGTTGAGAAGGTCGCCTGCGATCTACAGTGTGAACTTAGGAGGTAGATTAACCTCCCGAGATTGATGAGTTGTTGAGCACCCACTAGCCGAAGGTTCAGTTCCGCGGTTCACGCGCAAAGGTCGTGATTTGAAAACGTGAACATTATTCGCATAGCAATGGTACGGTAACGGGCTTTAGAGGAGCGTACCGCATCGGTACTTACGTTGAATAATATTCGCCTGAGAGGAGAGCAGGACTACAGTAAGTCTATTCTGCCAAAAATACAATGCCACAGCCAATGCAAGTAGTCCGATGATAGATACTATGTCGGGCCCGAGAGAGTGTGATGAGATGAGCAGTGCGATGAGGAAAAGAAAAGGAGCGGAAGCTAAACCCAGCATAAAATCAAGCATTAAACGGCATCAAGAGAGGGGGTCCTGCTGTGTCTCGTCCGCAGCAGATCGCGGCAGTGCCGCGGGACAACGCGCCAACAGACCCTCCGGGCGTGTTCATTTCTTCGTCGACACCCCTGTCAGCGCGCAGGAACTTTTGCAGGACGGGCCCAGAACTTCCAACGCGCTCGTTTCTGTTTCACCGCCGGTGCCACATCAGCGAGCCTGCCCGTCGAGGCCGACGAGAGCGGTTTGCGCGGACGGTACTGCAGGTCTTCAGAGCAAGCCTCCGCGCCCTCCTCCTCCGAGTCCGGGGGTGTGGGCAGCCCGCCGAAGCTCGACGAACGCTCGCTCTTGGCCAGAGGGCTTCCTGAGCTCAGGCTGGCAGACCTGAATGCAGCGAAGGATGGCGCCGCCGCGGGTGACGCGCTGTTGTCACGTGCAAATCTGCCGCCGCCAAAGGTACCGCTGCTTTGGCCTGGGTCAGACTGGCTCACTACAACCGCAGGGGGCGTAGGCGCGTCCTCTGCGAGGAGGATGACATCAGACGCCTGACTGAGGAGCGCGCGTGGGGTGGTCCGCATGTGAGTGCGTGGCTGCTGTCCATGGAGCACGTCGTCCCCGTCGAGCGAGCCGCACAGGACGAGCTCGGCGAACGTGCAGTCAGATGGCCAAGAACCGTACGGCGAAGTGCTGGCTGCGGAGGATCTCGTGCTGATGGTAATTCCAAGACTGTGCGTGGGCATGATGTATGGCCGCAGACGGTCCGACAAGTTGTCATTCGCGCCATGAATATCCAGAGAAGTGGGTATTCCGAAGGAGAGGAGGAAGGATTCCAGGCTTTGCACCAGTTTAGAACGGGGGA
Organism: Phlebiopsis gigantea 11061_1 CR5-6; assembly: GCA_000832265.1. Classification (NCBI taxonomy): domain Eukaryota; kingdom Fungi; phylum Basidiomycota; class Agaricomycetes; order Polyporales; family Phanerochaetaceae; genus Phlebiopsis; species Phlebiopsis gigantea. The sequence goes on from KN840500.1 coordinate 89,394, forward strand.
ACGAATCGACGCTACGCGTCTCGACTGGCAGAACGTGTATGAGATGCGCTTTCGTGGGCATGAGAGACAGAGACGGTAACGACTCCCCGCTCTGGTAAGGGGGCGTGGGTGGTAGGTATACGGATGTGGAGCTCCGTGTGCTGAGAATAGACTTGCGTGTGCGTCGCTCATCAAGGCGAGGTCTGCTCGAAATGACAAACGGCCTGCTAATGGTCGTGACGAGGATGGCCTGCTTCAATAGAGCTTTGTCCGAGACGTCGGGTGGCAGAAAGTTGACAAGGCCATCAAACGGACGCTGAGAGGGGTCCACGGCGGGCAGGGTCATGTGTCGGGCTCGGCCTAGAATCTTTGCAGATAGCGAGCGGGGACGTCCCGCGCCACCGTAAGGTTCGAGGTACGCAGAGGAGGCGCGTGGATCGGAGAGCTGAGTGGAAGACGACCTCGGAGACGAAGGCGTGCTCTGCGAGCTCCTAAATCGGAGGATGGATGGCGGAGTGAGGTGCTCTACGCCGTCATCGTCTTCCGATAGCTCTACGGCGCCGTATCCCCCGTACTTGCGCCAGAGACGGGCGACACGCTCTGCCCATTCGAGCACGTTCACGAAGCGCACAGCGCCCGCGTGTTCAATGGCGAGAGGGTTGTCGAGGCGCAGTATGCGCACTGTGGGCAACGTGGTATGCGGGATCGGTGGTGGGTTGTGGCTTGCAAGTATGAGCAGGGAGTTGGCGAGGTGCCTCGAATTCAGGAGCGCGGTAAGGTCGCTTGTGGACGGGGCTGTCTAGCGGTCAACGCTGCGTATGCCTAGGAGATGAAGGATGCTCACCGCCGAGGACAAGGATGACATCGCGTCGGGCTTGGTGTGCGATGGAAGGCAGAGCCTCTGGGCGTACAAACCACGGCTCGCGCACGGTGGCCGCAGCGAAGGGGTCGACGGGGAACTTTGGTCTGAAGCTGTCGGAGGGCATGCGGGCCTTTTCCGCGCGACGTCTGCTCGCGGAGACCATGGTGGTGGCGGTCCTGGACAACGAGGCGGGGGAGCGAGGGGGCGGGGGAGGCAGACATGTACCCAGCGAGCTTTTGTCGTCATACTGTGCTGCAAGCCGAAGACGCCGCTGCGGGCCGCCCATACCCAAATCTGGCAGCTATATGTGCCGAGCAATTCCGGCTTCTTGATCCGGATTCTACAGCGACCTCTCGGCCCCTCCTTCCAAATGCAGGTGTGCTCTCCGTCTAGTGCACACGCATGGGCTCAACGGCATGCACGACCTATCGCGCTCATACTACGGGATCCACGCGTGGCCAGCGGCTGATCAGTCTCACCCAGCGGTTCAACAAAACTTGCGCAGAGGGCGGTCGATTTTGCGTCCAACGCAATCGCCACCGCCCGACATCGCTTGCGGGCCAAGCCTTGATGAAGAGCGTCCCGCAGATGTCTGTTGACGCTGGCGCGCCCATGTTCGGTGCCTACGCCAAAGTCGACATAATTTACGTGAGCTAGCTTGGAACCACTACACGTTTCCCAGACTAAACAATCGCTGATTTTCTAACAGCCCTCGGTATTTGCCTGCGGAGTCGTGCTCCGGAACGTCCGCCAACTTCGAGCACCATCTCTTTGGGGGACCGCCTACGGCAGGGTGATGTTCCCAAAGCGACGGGACCCAATGAACGCGGCAACACGTCTACAGTGTGACTGAACGCCGCACTTCTCGTATCGCACGCGCTGCGCATTCCATCCCACTGGCGGGGAATACCCTTTCAAGCAGACTCCAGTATGGCGCGATCTGTTCACCTCATTCATCATACCACTTGCCAGTTTGAAGGTCAACGTGGCTCCCTCCGACCAATGTACGTATTTCTCATGCGCCGTCGTGCGTGGATTGTTCCTCGGGGTATCTCGGATGCTGGGTACTGAGCACTGAGTACTTGTCGAGTTGCCACTCACCAAACATCGGTCTACCGTACTCACAACATATGTAGTTCTCAGTGCTCACCAAATTCCTCTTCTAGGCCTGGGATCTGGGCCCCACAAAGCATCTAGTCACTGCCATGAAAAGCCGTTGGAATCTGCCCCAGAGACGGACTATACGCCGCAATTCCTGCTTCCCTGCTGATGTAAATGCAATTAACAGATACACTTGATTACCCTTTTCTCTTCTTACCTCTAAACCATGCCAGTGAGCGCACCGTTGATATTCTCCGAGCGGACGATACAATGTTCACTGTGTACCTCAACACCCACTCCTACGAATTTTCGTGTTTTGAATAAACACACTATTATTAATATACTATTCCGACTGTTCTGTATTTCTCGGATGAAAGCAGCGGACGACCGGTGCGGTACGCGCTCCGAAGCATGGTCAGCTGCAAGCGCCCGAGCGAGGTATGCAACCTTCTTTAACTTAACCACGTCCATGTCTAGAGCTGCACTAAGATCAATATGGAGGCAGCAGCCCTCACTCGCTATACGACACACACGACCTGCTCTCCGTCTTAACTCCTTACTCGCAGCACACCGCGCAACGTGCAGACATGCAAGCACGCTCGCTTCCCTGCCCGCCAGCTCGAATGTCAAGACGATATTCACCGCGCTCATCGCTCTCGGTGTGGGCTCGACCGCGTACGGTCTGTGAGTCGTCCACTTTCCGCATCCGCACTAGGTCCGCGACTGAATACGCGTGTAAAGGTATGAGTTCTACTCGATGTTCACGGTCTGGCCCAAAGAAGTCCGCGGCGACTTGCGCGCTGGGATCAAGGCCAAGAACCAGGGTGACCTCGGGATGAGCGAGCAGTTCTTGAACAGGTGAGTACTACCCCGCTTCTACCTCTCTATTAGCCGAACGACGCGTGCAGGGCTCTCGAGACGGCGCGAGCGCTGCCTCTTGAGGTGCTCGGCTCGGAACCCTACCTCAAGCTCTCCGGCATCGCAATCGCGCTCGCGGGGGTCTTGGAAGACGGAAACAAGCCGCAGGAAGCATACGCGCTCTATTCAAAGACCTTCGAGGAACTGCGTAGGACAACGGGCCTCTCGGGAAAAGAGCGCGTGCGCACCGTCGCGCTCGCGCACAAGCTCGCTGAGATGGCTGAGACGTACCAGCAGCCCGCGGTAGAGGAGGAGCGGTGGCGCGTGAACGCTGTTGAGGAGCTCCTTCGCGTCCTCAGCGACGAGCAGAGCGCGGCCCGCCTGCGCACAGGCGAGACGGACGCCGTCAAGGAGCATCAGCTCGTGCTGTCTGAGCTCGAGCTTCCACCGTGGGTCGACCTCACAGACATCGTGGCGCCGCTGCAGTCGCTCGGCGCGTTTTACAACAAGACGGGGAAGCAAGAGTGCGTAGACCGAGTTCTCCTGCCCTCTTCGTGATCCATTCCTCGCTTGATGAGTGGAACTTGACGCGTCCATCAGATACACCGTTCCCCTCTATCTCTCGGCGATGAATTTTCTCACACCAGGGTCGAAACAAACCTCCGCCGAGAATCGTTGTCGAGGTGCGCAACTCTTCTCCCGAACATAAATTGCGATTGTAACGCATTTCTACTAACAACTTCACTGCTCTGCAGGCGCGGACTTGATGAATAGTCTCGCCGACAGTTTACTTCTTGGCTCGCCGACCCCCGAACGACGACGCCAAGCGGAACTGTGGGTAAAGAAGGCCATTGCCGTCATCGACGACACCAGGAGCACCAGCGCACAGAACCCTGCGGCTTCGGCGCATTGCGAGCTCGTCCTTGCTGCCGCCCTATTCAATCTAGGTTATATGCGAGAAGTGCGTAGCAGCCTCCGACCAGCCCTTGCGCGTGTCTCGACTTACACATCCACAGATGGCCGGCGACTTGACCAGTGCGAGGAAGTCCTACATTGACAGTAGGAAGCAGTCGTTTCTGCTCAAACAGCGCGATGGGATAATACAGGCCGATACAGCCATCCGGCGATTGGACCGAGAGAGCAAAAGTCGCTGACGGTTGCCAATATGGAATAAGTAGAGATCACAATATAAAAATGAATGTGGATGTGCTGTAGTAGATCCCGCAAGGCTAATGATAAATCCAAAAGTAGCACACCAAACGTACACGTACACCGATGACTTGGACGCGATACGCTGGGCTATGAGTCCTCCTCTGTCACGTCCTCCACCCGTGCCTGCCTGCTCTGCGGGCGCGAGCTGGCATCCGAGTCTGGGCTTGTCGGCCGGACGTCTAGTGCTGTGCTTGTGCCGTTCGTGGACGTTTTGCTCTTCTCAGACTTGCTCGACTTATCGCCCTTCTTGCCCTTTTTTTTCTTCGGTAGGTCCCACTCCCACAGCGGTATGAAGGATTCAACCTAGAATGACGATGTCAGGAAATATTGCACAGAATATGAAGGGGCGCAACTCACGAAGCCAACGTCCGCGAACAGCTTGGGGAATATCCAGATACCGGGACTTGCTACGATGATCGTTATAATGTAGAAGATCAGGCGTACGATGGCAATGGCGAAGAATAGACCGATGAGGCCGAGGACGCCGATACTGATATACCACACGCCGAGACGCATGATCGGAGGCCAGAGGGGGAACATGACACCGGCGAGCATGACGAAGAGCATGGCGGCGGCGCCGACGTAGGTCATGATTTGCGAGCCCTCGTAGAACCACGCGTAGTACTGGTCGGGCTGGAAGACCTGCATTTGATTGATCTGGAGGGCCTTGGGTGAGTTGGCCCCGCCGATGGGCTGACCACGGTCGACGCGTAGGTAAAAGGCAAAGGGGATGATGCTTCCGAGGATCTTTAGCGCGTCTTCCTCCGACTCGACCTTTGGTACGTTTTTGGCTTTGGCGTATGGGGGTGACTGCAGGGCTTTGACGGCAGATTTTCCTGGGTGTTCGCAGAGGTTGAGCCGGACTGCCACGTACACGAGACCGCGGCGACGCACCTTTAAAATAGTAGGCACGTTTGCCATTGAGTGCACCCGTCCTGACCTTGATACCTGCTTTGTTGCTGCGAAGAAAGTTGACGACATTCCGTATATCCTGGGGGGCCTTGGCCTGGGCCTCCGCTACACCCTGTGACGCGATGGTTAGTGCTTAGAAAGAGTGAGGGTGTCGAGGGAATCAGAAAGGCGACATACAGATACGTTTGCGCTCATGGCTCTTGTGTTGTATCTAGTGGTGAAGGATAGAGAAAGAAAGAGACAAGGAGAGCAGGCGGTGTTGTGCTGGCTGGCGGCGAGGCTGGCGGAGGCTGGTACGGAGTGATGGCACGTGGCAGCTTGCTTAGTCAGCGATCACAGCGCGTGGACGCCACTGACGGAGTCTGCCATACACGATTGTCGCGAGATTGAGTTGCGGGCACTGCGAACGGCGGCGACCGTCGTTCGAGTCCATTCATGGAGACATATCTATCTTCCACAACTCTGCAACAGTCCCGTCTTCGACAGCTTACATCTCATCTGTTAACGGCGTTCTTAGTATGCAAATGCGCCCCATCATATGGCAACCAGATGCGGGTTCTATCAGCCCAACTACGCGGCAACCGAGGACGAGACAACTCTCTCTGTTCGCCCTCATACACCAGCTCTTTAGCAGTGCTGGTCATCGCTGGGCATGGTTGCTTTCCTCCTTTCTTCTGTATATCCGATATTTTGAACCCTTACGCTCTTTTACCATACGCAGCACGCGTCTGCCAGTACTAGCCTGGTGTCATGGTCTCCGACCGGCGCCGCCTTCACAGTCGTTTCTCAAAACGCCAGAGCCAGGAAAGCTGCACAATATGCCCAGAGAATCCACCATGTATGTGCGGTCCCGGTCAAGTCTGCATTGAAGTCAGCAGGTGCGTGCTTAGGCTGCTCCCGTTCATTTCCCTCGCTCATATCTTTCAAAGAACCTGCCACGACTGTGGCTCCCTCAAATGTGTTGCGCATGCCCTTGCTTCACCGACTGCCACTGATACCCTCTCTACATCGTCCGCGATAGGCACCGGAGCCCTTGCCGGCGCAATTTCCGGTACAGGCGTGTTGCTGCTCCTCGTCATACTCGCGGCGTTCTTCGTGATAAAACGACAGCGCCGCAGGCACTCAAGGACTGTCGTCCCCCAAGACACCAAAGAGAAGCCAGCCCGCGCAGAGGAGGTCCTACAACGTCCTGACCCGAACACACCATCGCCCACGGTCTACCAGTACCCAAGGACGCCCTCATTCAGTGCAGGCGAGTCCAGTGCCCGCTTCCAGGGATCAAATCTGAGCTCGCACGCCGCCACGCAAGGACATACACCCATGTCAAGCCAATCGTCCTCACCCGCTGGGCTTAACCGCAGCAACCCGAACCTCATCTCCGCTACCTTCAATCCTTCCATCCGAAATCCCGATGCTGATTCAGTGATGTTCTCATCATCGAGAAGCCAAGCTAGGCTTCCGCCGCTGTTGCCAAACGTGCGGGCCGCCCTGGGACTGCCCATTGACCCCACTCGTGGAAACAGCCGTTTTCCGTTTACACAACGCGCCGACGGCGCTCGGAATTCCGTCCAAACTGCCAGTTCGCTTTCCAGTGAGATGTCGACTGAACCTGTGATGGCACAAGGGGCGGTCAGGCAGGTGCTCGGATTTACGAGAGCTGAAGTCGTACGCACCCCGAAGCAAAGCATGTCCTCGCTGTATCCATCCGTGCACATGAGCAGGCTCAGCGGCGCCTTTTCCACGCTCGCCTTTTCCGGTGCATCTGGAGGGGACAGCTCCAAAGCACGTGTGCCACCTATTCCCTCACGGTTTGGTCCAAGTAAACGCAGTCCCAGGCGATCCGATCTCGAGCCATTGCGGAACCCCTTCAGTGACTCTCACGCCCCGCCGTCAAACATGTCTTCGCCAGACTCCTCGACCTCCGCCAATTCGTTGACACGGCTCTCACCCGTCCCAACGTCGGCTACGTTTGGCGATACTGGCTCGCCGATGCGCGATTCCTGGGCAAAACAAGATCAGGGTAATATTATGGTGCAGTCGCCCGGTGGCGACATGCATGCCGGCTCGGCAGTCTCCCCTTCACCTCCAACGGGACGGATTCAACCCACCGCACCTCTGACATTCCATCTTTCGCCTGCGCACGATCTTCCTCGCACCCCCATCAGCGCGGCCCTCAGTACCGCACGCTCCCCCTACGAGTCTCGCGTCGCGGGCCCTTCCTCTGGCGTCCTCCAGCGGCAGCAACTTCTCGCCATCGACGGGGGAGCAGCGGGGTCGCGCTTCAGCACCGTCTCGAGCGTCGCAGATTCACTCCTGTCGTCCTTTCCCTTCGTCCCACCGTCCCCGCATGGCTCCGCCGGGTCCCACCGCATCGCCCAGCTGCCGTCGTCGCTCGAGCCTGCCACGCTCGACGCTGATGGCGAGATCCGCTACAGCGCGAGCGCGTATTCGGGCACCGATTCTGCCCAGTCTTCTTCTACTGATACCCAGCACCCGCTCCCACCGGGCGGCAGACAACGTGCTAGCCTAGATACTGTGGCGCTTTCGAGTGACCTTGCCAAATACCCCTTACGCAGCAGCCGTGCGAAGGGAAGGGGCGTCCAGAGGACAGAGCAGTAATAGACTCTTGTCAGACATTTGGTACCTTGGTTGTAGACACGTATTTATCATTATCCTCTATTCTCTTGTATTAGTCCCACATTTACAGATCGTAGCTTTGCTATGTGTACTTACTGGCCACGTTGTTCGCGCACTCTGAATCGGACATCACACACGCTTTCGTAGTTTCAAGATGTGAAGATACCGCACAGACTCCATTATTGTGACAAACTATGGTCACAGATATTACTAAAGGGTGGTCGTGTATCTGCCTTGGAGCCCCTCGAAGAGTTGGTCCCGAATGACCCACGGCGTGTCGTACCACATGCGCTTTTGGAAGACAAGGTATTCGACGACGGGCTTGGGGGTGCCATCGCCCGCGACGCGTTCGCCGCGCTTTGTGTACACCTCTAGGCTCTGGTATTCATCCGCATCAGTTTAGTGAACAGCCCTTGCCGATCCAAAAAGTATGCGTACCTGTGTTGTCTCGAATTTCACGCAAGCTTGGATGAGCAGTCGGTTGCCGTAAGTCACAGGTGACGAGCTGAGGTTGACCTCTTCCGCACGGATGCTCACAACCTTTGCGGGTTTGCTCTCGCCGTGAAATTTCCAGACATAAACGTAGTTTGCATTCTGCGACCTCAGTCTCCTGCGCAGATCTTCCTCGTAATTGGATATGGTGAGCCTTTTGACGGTCTTCTCGTCGCCGCTACGTAGAACTCCATTGGGTAAGGCTCCATGAGTTTAGATTGGGGAGTACGCACGCAGCAAACGCTTGGTTGACTTGCTTGTACGTGTCAAGCGCAATCCGCGTGAATGGCTTGAGCCATGGTGTTGACTGCACTTTGAATAGATCAAGGGACCAAGTCCGCTTGACCTTCGCGTCCGGAAAGCTTTGTTCCCGTGCCATACGGTAGAGACTACATAAAATTAGTTCCGCACATGGAGTCCGAGCATTGTGACGCGCACCTGAATGTGTTCCGCAAGCCATTTTTCATATTGGCGAAGATAGCATTCGCGTGGTCCCGGAGGGATGTGCTCTTCCGTGTTGACATTGTAGTCGGGACATGGATGTCTGAAATCGGTCTATATTCAGATACAATGTAGACCGTGGTCAAGACTCACCGAACAGACGCACCGGACGTGCCCATACGTCAAATGGAACAGTGTGCTCCATCTCATGAATTCGGTCCAGGTGCTCAATTTGTTCTTCAAGCGTAGGCTCCGCGGGAGCTGCACGCTGCTGCTTTCTTTTTGCGCCCCGCTGTCTCGAAGGCACCGGGGTCGGCTGCGACAGCGTCGTAGCCTGCTCCGTACGCTGGACATTTTGAGCAGTGGTCGCCGCCGCGGAGGTGTTCCGTCGCAATATGAGCGAGGTGGAGAACGCTGCGCGCGCCGGCGCAAGCGGATGCAAAGAGAGCGTAGTGCTACGACATGCGAGGGCGCGGTGGGCGAGGAGGGTGTTCATCTCTTGTCAAAGGGAATAAACCGCTCCCGCTGTAACTTAACTTGACGGTCACGGAGCCGCCGGGGCGGAGAACGCGGCAGAGGCCACGTGGGCATTCCGGGAGCTTCCTCACACGTGCTCGGCTTGAATTTCCTCGGCTCGCGTATGCGAACGGCACCTGTCTGTCTTATAACTCGACCACCACCTCTGTCCGCCTCAACAGTCCTCTCTTCACACTTTCACCATGGCTGTGAGTCGCCTTTCACCTCAGCGGTCTTACAGTCCCTCATGCCTCATGCGGTGAACAGCGCCAGTCGCGCTCGTCCCGTCCCGCTGCTCGCCCCGCCCCCGCAGCGGCCCCAGCCCAGTCTAGGGGAGCACACACCGCCGCTGCACCCTACCCCAGTGCCAACGCAGCGCACGCGCCACCGGCTCCTCCTCAGGCCCAGGCGGGCTCGCAGCCCGGTCTTCTCACGCAGATGGCTGCCACCGCTGGCTCGGTCGCGGTAGGCTCTACCATTGGTCACGGTATCTCGAACATGCTCTTCGGAAGCTCGAGCCATGCGCCGGAGCCTGCGCCTGCTGCCCAGGCTCCTCCTGTTCAGCAGCAGTCATACCAGAGCCAGGGTCTGAGCTGCGAGGCTCAGGCAAAGGGTGTGTCGAAGTTCTGTCATCAGCACTTTGAGGCCGATCTGCTTACGTGTTTTCCCGCAGAGTTCACAAAGTGTCTCGACAAGGCTGACCTTCCTTCGTGCACCTGGTACCTGGAGCAGCTCAAGGCTGTAAGTTGTCTTTTGTTCTATGAGATCTTGCGGACTCATACTTTTTCCCCACAGTGCCAGGCTGCCGCTGCTCCTTACTAGACTACAGCACGTCTTTCCTACGAACGCTAGTACACCCCAACTCATGTGTCCTAACTTTTGCTACTATATAATAGTACGGGATATACAGATTAGTGTTTGGCATATTTCGTGAGCGAATTAGATTGAGGTACATAGTTACGGACTAGCTTTAACCTCCCGGTACTTCAATAACCTACCGAGTTGCGGCCACTGGTCCGCAATGTGTGCATGCAAACATGAAGCATTTCCTTGTCCTTCGACTACTAAGCTCTGTAGCGCACTGCCCTCGGACGTCCGACTGGCCGTCTCCCAGTCCAATAAACGCAGGTCCTCAAAGCGGCACGGAGATACAGCGCGCACGCCGCATTCCGAATCCAACGCTCGGAGATCTTCCATATTGTCCGCCTGGATACACAAAACCAGCTCCTCCAAACAAGTGGCACACAGCTGCGCGACCATTGAATTAATCCATGGCAACGAAGGCGTCCCCTCAACAAACATCTCGCGCAGCTTGAACGTGAGATGACAGCGACGGAGGTTGGGGAGACATGCCAACGAGAGCCCGGATTCGTACAGCTCAACTGTTAAATGAATCGTGAGTTCTAGAAAACCGGTAGCCAATGACCTCGAGGACGTGGACACGGTACCTTCGAGATTTGACTCCGGGTCAATGACGATCTCGAGTCGTTGCAACGCTTCGCCCTGCTTTCCCAGGAGGTTGGCCGTCTGTCTGGCCTCCACGCGAGACGTGATGTGTACACGCAGCTCACGGACTGCTGTGCGGTTGCTCCCAGAGAGAAGCCAGTCTGCCGTGTCGATCATGAAAGGAATCTGTAGGCCGGAGATGGCGAGGCTGTACACTGGGGGCGGAGGGGTAGAGTCGTCGAATTTTTCATCCTGAGACGCACAGCGAAGTCCCTCGACGCCTAAGCACTTCAAGAACTTTGGCGAGCGGATGAGCTGAACGAATTCGCCGGGGGTGCCGGTCGAACAGTAGTTCAAGGCGAGGCCATTTAGGTCTATGAAGGATTCATTACTGCACAACTGCGAGATGAGCGTCGAATCGAGTACAAAGTTGGTGAGCTTTAGCTCTCGGAGTGAGGGCAAACGGTCCAGAACAGAGAGCAGCGTCGTGGGATCGATTGAATTAAACCATTGATATGCGAGGCCACTCCATCGCAGCGTCTTGACAAATGGTGCAAACCCAGGGGAGGCGTCGAGGAGATCGATGAATCGCCCGAGCTTGCCACAGACACTGGTGTCTGCGAAACGATGGTAACGGGCGGCGGCGAGCCAGGCACGGCAGGTCAGGCCGCATGCAGAGAGGGCTCGGTGGTCGTCGTGAAGGAAGTCGATGACGTGGTCGCTCAGTTCGTGCGGGATGGGAGGCACCATGCTTAGCTTACTGCCAAGGATCGTCCACCTGAACAATATTCCAGTATACTGACCAGGCCCGGAGTTAGCGGACGCGCGGTTAGCCATAATACTTCCGCCTCGCTCACCCTCAAATGTCTGGCCTATCAGCTGCGACGTGGCTTTACGGCCCAGGTAAGATTCTCTATTGAGTTGGAGCTACAGAAGCGTAGAAAGAAATCAGAAGATCCTGTCAGCAACAGCCGTGCAACTCTCAGCTCTCGACTCACTGCGATGATCGCAGGGATGTTGCGTTAGCTGTGCAAGGCTAGATTGTATTGATGTGTGGGCCAACTTTGCTACGCTTCGCGATTCGCGAGGCTCTGTAACAGACTTTCAGAGCCGGCCTGAGATACACAGGACAAGTTAGGAGCGCACGCGACGCGTCGCGACACCGGGTATCTTCCGGACAATCCCTGCGCGCCAGCGTGCATGAGAATCGTAAGACGTTGTAAGCATAGAGCACCCTAAAGTCAGACACTTACTCTCTACAGAATGTCGTGGTGTGAAGTTCGTAACTATGATCGTGAACAACGTTCACACCGAGGCCCTACTCTGACTTCAGGTCAGGGCGCTTGCTCTGGGTCCATCTTGTGAATCTCTCCGGCCCCCATGATCTTTTGCTCAATGTCGTCTACATTATAGCCAGCGTTTGAATCAATCCGCCATACGCTAATGTGGTTATGTTGAACCTTCACAACACAACCTAGCCATTTCGCCGAACATCTAACTAATTTCAGACAAAGTTGTACGCGTACAATCGGACCCAGCTGTACATTTTGCGGTGAGCGTGTAGTGTCCATTGAATTCAACCTGCATTCGTTTAGGAGAATTGAGCAACGGACAACTGGCATGTTACGCCGGATGGTGTTATGCTCGATGACTGGTCGTGTCTATCTTTGTGCCAGGGAGAGCAAACGAGAGCACGACGCCTCTGCAAACCGAAAACGTCTGTCGTCTACCACGGTAACTGACGGCGAGATTCAATTCATCTCTAGAAGACTCACGAGCGAGCTTCATACCCAGGTACACTTTTCCTCTTCCGAAGTCCATTGGCTCATTCAGCTGAACTCAGGACCAGCATCCCGCTCAGCTGCACCACAAATGGCCGTGCGCTCGCAGATGACAGTCGATGGCCAAAGTCCGCCGACCACTCGTCGACACGCTGGCCGACAAACCGGGAACGAATGCTATTTCACAGTTTCTGTCGGAAGACCGTCGCCACCGTTCCCGTCTTCAGTCGCTCTCATCGGGAAACGTGTTGCATGGCGGCGCGCCATGCACTTTGTTGCTGAGTCACATCGACGGGACGTCAAGTCTCGATGAACCAATCGCATTCGAGACGGAAGAAGAAGCATCGCCTTCATGACACCACTCATCCGAGGGTGTAATTGAAGGGCCTCTGAACGCCACTTGCATTGCCGAACGACTCATGAATTGGAGACGATATGGGTAAAGCGGAACAGAGGTGAGGTACATTTATCGTGGAATACCTTGATAACGATCTCCGACCTGCTCAAAGCCTCAACCATGGCGTGCGACCCCGGTCTAAATGTGGGCAAAGATGAACACATGGCTACCAAACATCCTACGGAAGCCTTCTGTACTCACAGGCTGGACCTTACCTCTGTGATGACATAACGAGAGCGCAGAGGGCATCTCGTTTGTTCTTCATTCAGATGTCTCACAGCAGTATGTACCCCTTAACATCCCGTCTCCGCGTCCCTTCTGTAATCTGCGAGGTTTCTACTTCAAAGCTGGTGGGCCGTTCGTTCCGCTCTGAGCAGACGAGCCAAAAGCTTGAGGGTCTTACCCTCGTGACATACCCAGAGATTGAATACCTGGCAAAAGATGTCGGCAACGTCGAGGTCGCTGGTTAACCGGTCATCCCGGGAACAGAAATGTCTGACGGTACGTCGCTCAGCTCGTTCAGTTCGCATTCACTTTTTGCTAACCCTGTGCCCAATTACCAGATCCGTCAAAGATCGACCCAGACTCCGAGCTCTTGCAAGATTGTTCCTGTTCGGTGTTAATTGTGCTTTACGTGCATGTCGAAATCACCCACGTGAACATTCGTCCCGAACTACTCTGCAACTCCGCAATGTGTCGACGGCAGTCGACGGCTGGCTGTTGCCTTACTGAAGTCTATTTGTCTACCCTGCGGATCAACGACCGCCCCTTTGCGTTGACGCCACATACGCCAGTCTCCATGACACAACCCGAGACTCTTCTCCCTCACCTGTTCTGCCCTGAGCTGCAGTCACATGATGCCACGCCGTACCCTGTTCACCCCTCACCGGAATCGGTGGCTCATGCGGATTCCTAGGATTGTTCTCGTTCTCACATGTAAGCTTTCCTCTCGTGATGTGTTCCCGACCTTATGACATACGGCAACAGCGGTCGTATGCATTTGTCACCGTCTGTAGATAGCGTTCGCTTGCCCGCTCAACTGGTGATTGTATACTGGAGCTTCGAGCCGACGACGGTGACGTTCCCCGCTGCGCCCCAATCAGAGCTGTTTGCTGGCGGCGGAGTTCGACCGGTCCTAGAGACCCTCGGGACCGCAGAACGTGGTCGAATATACCAGCACGGAAGGCCGGAACAGAATGTGTAAGTTTGTTACTTAGTCAGTCGATGGAAGGCAGCTGCGATTGATCGCAGCTCTATTCACTGTTTAAATTGGCCGGGTTAGAAGCTTCTACGCATGTGCTGGAGGCATAACTCTCCCTACTTACAATCGTAAGTGGGCCGTCAGCTCCGTTAGACTTCTAAGCTGTGAGGCAACATATTTGCCTTTGTAGCTAAACGATCTACGATATAATACGGATTAGTGAAAGCCGTGAAGCTGCTGTGCTTGCTGCGAGCGGTAGGAAGATAATCAACGCCACAAAATTACCTATGCCGTTCTAGCTTGTGACAAGATTTCCCGTGAAGTGAATTCAGAAGGCGTCGTCAGAGAAGGACTGGCCTTTGGAGGACGGCTTCGAAAGCAACAAACGAACAGCCCAAAAAGACGGGTTGCCGCGAGAGCGAGATGTCTAACGGGGCTGGGTGAGCGCTGCGTGGGAAATCAGAGGCACACAAGCTGTGTCGAAAAAAGTGCGTATGTGCCTACTCTGTATTTTAGTTCCGTCGATATTCAAACGACGGGGCGGTGGTGCGCATGCATATGTCGCGATATATAGAGCACGCCGCAGATCTGCTCTCAGCGATTTGGTAGCGGATCTTCTGACATCAGATGGGACCAGGCTGGTGCCTAAAATGTCCGAATGCGCATGTCCAGGGCCGTACGCGATTGGTTTATAAGACGCCATGGTCAACGCGGGCGGAAGTTCGTGTTGTGCTCAGCTTCCAGCGCAGGTTGTTCTCCAACTCTGCACGTCCCACGATGCTGCCCACTCCCCGTCGCCCTCGCTTGCACGTAGACACAGACGAAGCGAGGGCGGATGCAGCCTCCAGTACGCCGTTCTCGAGAGGCGCGCAAGACAAGTTCAGCCACTTTCACACCTCTGTCTTCAGGTGCGCTCGCTCGCTCGCTCTCTTCGTGGCGCACGCTGACCTGCCGCAAAGGTCGAACCAATTGGAAATACAGGTTCACAGCTCCACTGTGAGGTCCAGCCACAAGCACACCTACGAACCGTCCAAGACGCTGCCAGTATTCGGCGACCACGACAAAGTCGAGGGTGCCGTCCTTCTCGACCCCCAGCTCTCGGTCACGCCCGGGAGGCTCCTAGTTACGGTACGTTCCCGTATGCGCCGCGCCCCGCTTGTCATCTCTCATTGATGGTTCCACCAGTTCGAAGGCGCCTTTGTCTACTTATCGCCTGATGTGTTAGAGGATGCAGATGAAACGTCCGCTGGGCGGGCCTCTCGTGACAAGTACAGACACCTCTTTTTCGCTTCGACCGTCTCTTTCCAAACCGGGGACGGCGGTAGCCCGCGAGCCTCCATGTCGCTTCGAGAAGCCATCACCAACTCCGTGCGATCAAAGAGAACCGTCAGCCCTCCAGAAACTCCAGTGACGGCACGACCACATCTTCCTTTCTCGTTCGAGATACCGCGGCCCGGGAGACAAGGTGAGGAATTGCCGCCTACCTGTTGCAACGTCTCCTTGGGCGTTGTCGGTGTTCGGGGCCGCAGTTGCGTCGAGAGGGCCGAGGTCGAGTATAAGATCGTTACTGTTTGGGAGGGAGTGGATAGTGACGACCGGGCGCGGTAGGCTACACTTATTTACCTCCGGGTGTCTCAGCTGAACGTTCCATGCAGACTGGACGCGCCCATAATTTATCAGCCGGACACTGACTTCCAGTCCTTGGACGGCCTCTATCTCGAGCCTGAGTCGTGGCTAGAGATTCCCCTTCGTTCCGACCGACCCATTCCTTTCAAATGCGCCGTAAGTGCTCGACAGTCCCGAGCCCCGTGTGTAGCTTATATCCCTCGTAGATCACACTACCCGACCCACCCACATTCCCTCGTTCGGGGTACATTCCCTTCTTTGTCGTGTTTACCACGAAACCCCGCTCGCCCACTCTCGCGCGCGAGATCGCTGCCGATGCCACCATTGCTATCTCCCTTCTTCGTCAAGTCACCGTGCTGTCAAGACCTTCGCCTCTCTATAGTCCTAACGTCGCTTACTCCTCAGCCTCAAGTGACGACTCTGACGCTCCGCCCATGACTACTAAACGTCGGCTCCTTCGACGTAGGGGCAAAAGCTCCCCTTCGCTGGTATCCGACTTGAAGTCTGGTTCTCGACTCTACAATGCCGCTCCTCTAAATAAACCTTTACCACCTATCCCCCACGGCGTTTCTGACACGCGGTCGCTCCAGACAGATGTCTGCATCGGCTTCCCAAAACGTCCGAGGAATCCTTCAACGTCTCACCACAGACACCCTTCCCTGGAGGAACATTCCTCTTTGCCCGACGGATTATACAAGGGCAAACTCCGGCTTGAAAAGACCATGTTACCTTCTATCGACTGGGCCGGCCTAGGTGTCAAGGTGAGGATCATGCGCCAAGAGATCTCGCCGTGAAGTAATAACGTCATATTCTTTTTCTAGTATTTTATCGAAGTTTCTGTTTTGTTTGGACAGGATGAGCTGCGAGCTCGCATACCTGTCCGTATTTTCTGAAAGCAGGCGAGACCTACTCTCACGTACAGTACGGCCGCTAAGTCCTTACTCCCCAAGTTGGGTTACAAGCATGCGCCATTCGATTTTGCAGGCGAGAAAAGCACACGGCCCGCGCACTAATATACCCTACTATGCAATCTACTGCGTGGACATTGTCAAACTTGTACATTATAGTGTATTTATGCTCTGAGCCGATACAAAATGACTGTAACTTGTACCGAGTATCCTGCCCCGACGGTTCATGGTGTCCGGGGGCCGACAAATCTATCAGCGCTCCCCGGTCACCTGGTCGCGCCCAGCGCGGCTGCGTAGGCGCCACGAGGTTTCATACTGCTTCACTTGCTTGCACCTCGACAATTGGAGTGCAACCATGGACAGACAAGAGCACCCGACCACAACATGGGAGGCCATGCAGGACAGCACGGTTTTCTACCGCAAGCAGCAGGTCTATTCGACGCCGGGCAAGCTACCCAACCTCGGAGACTTCATCATTGCAGGATGTCGGTACGGAGGACCGCTAGGTGTGTGTGACAGTCTTTACACCTATGATAAACTCTACAACTACGTTCTACATAGCGTTGATGCGTGATACGTCGAAGCTAGTCGCGTTAGGTTCCGGAACCGCTGCCTTCGCGAAAGCGCAGATTCAAGTGTATTCACCTGCCGGAGAAGTCTTACTACTCTTCAGTGTGGTTATCTCCTTGCGCTACGTAGTAAATCTGGCAACTCACACGACCATTTCGGCGCTGTGTGCAGTGGGACCAGGGAAAGATCATACGCTTCGGCTGGACCAGCGACGAGAAATTGGCCGTGCTCAATGAAGAGGGCACCTACCGTTTATACGACCTTCAGGGGGACTATCAACAATATTCACTGGGAGCTGACGCTGCGGAGGTTGGTATTATCGACGCGCGGATACACGAAAACGGACTGGTCGCGCTCACAGGATCTCTGTCATTGCTCGAAGTGAAAGGCTGGGAAGGCGGAAAGCCTCTTACGTTAGCTAGCCCTGGTAAGTATGTCTACCCATTCCCTTCACGCAGAGCCGTGACACTCTGCAGGTATAAGCCAGCCACCGCACGCTTGGGCTGTCATACCTCCCGACCTCACGATATCTCGCCATGTCGAAGCTTTGCTATCCGTAGACGCGACAGTGTACAGTGTCGACAACCTGGAAGCCACCGATCAGAGGCTTTCGCGCGGTCCCTTTTCCCACCTCGCACCATCCCCGAACGGAAAATCCCTTGCCCTGCTCACATCATCCGGCTCGCTCTGGGTAGTTTCTACCGACTTTCAACGTAGCTTGGCCGACTTTGACACCAGCTCATTCACAACGTCCGCGGGTGAAATCAGGCAAGTTGCCTGGTGTGGAAATGACGCAGTGCTGGTCACGTTCGAACATATGGCCCTACTCGTTGGGCCGTTCGGCGATACCCTACAGTAAGACCCTTCTGTTTCTCATGATGAGCGGGTATTACGACACGCGTAGATATTTCTATTCCGGCCCTACATTTGCTATCACAGAGTCCGATGGGGTGCGCATCGTCGGACCTGATACGTGTGACTTCCTGCAGAAGGTTCCCGGTACGCCCCATTTGTTGTCAATCACCTTGGGATACTGATATTCGTACAGTGTCCACTGTGTCGGTTTTTAGACCAGGCTCAACTGCCCCCGCTGCAATTCTGTACGACGCTTGGGAGCTCTTCTCAAAGCGATCACCGAAGGCGGACGAGAGTATACGAAGTATCAGGCCCGAGCTAGCAGCCGCCGTCAATGGATGTATTGATGCAGCAGGTGACGAATGGGAGCCGTATTGGCAACGACGCCTGCTAAACGTAGATCACTTTCGCTCAGCCTTCCAGGGTGTGGTATCTGATTTTTAGTTAGGCTGCGAAATTTGGCAAAGCATTTCTAGATGTCTACGACGCTACGGACTTCGTGAATATGGGCCAAGCACTCAAGGTTCTAAACGCTGTTCGCTTCTACGAGATAGGGATTCCAATCACATACACCCAGTGAGTAACCTCGCGATGAATTATTTGTAATCTCACGAAATTTGTCAGGTATACCCAGCTCTCTCCATCCCAGCTTATCTCAAGACTCACCGCACGGAACCTGCATTTACTCGCCCTTCGTATATCTTCTTTCCTCAACCTTCAGCCATCTGCCGTCCTAAAGCATTGGGCATGCGCCAAGATCTTACGATCAAAACCTACTTCTACAAGCAAGGAGACAGGTGTTGATGACGAGGTTGTCTGCAAGTCTATAGTCGAGAAGTTTGAAACCTTAGGCAGTGCGGGAGTAAGTTATGCTGAAATTGCTCAGAAGGCTTGGGAAGTCGGGAGGACCGAATTGGCGACAAAGGTTTGTTCCTCCATGTCTCACAAGCGGGGTATACATGTAGCAGTACTGATTATAGGGCGTAGCTCTTGGATCATGAGCCCAAGTCTTCCGACCAAGTTCCACTGCTGCTCAATATGAAGGAGGACCGCCTCGCACTTATGAAGGCAGTCGAGAGTGGCGATACTGATTTAGGTAGGTAGTCAAAGTCTTACGAAGGACAACGGCACTGACAGCTTGCAGTTTATCACGTTTTGCTGCACCTTCACAAGCGACTTCCCCTTGGCTCGTTCTTCCGCCTCATTGAGGAAGGTGGACCAGCCCTCGCACTAGCGAGCAAACTGCTGCAAGTATACGCTCGCGCTCAGAACCGCGAAATGCTGCGCGACTTCTACTATTCCGACGATCGACGGGTGGACAGCGCTGTCTTGTGCCTGAACGAGGCTGCTACGATGTCGGTGAGTGCATGCTCAGCTTGTGTTTGTGGCGCTACTGAGGTTGCATCGTCAGGATCCTGTTGCAAAGACCAACGAGGTGAAAGCTGCGCAAAAATTCTTTTCTGAAGACAAGGAACGCACCTTTGAGGCAAAGGTACTTAAAATTCGGGTCTTCTTTGTGTATGAACCTGACACGGGCGTAGATGGTGGACGAAAATGTCCGCCTGCTTACTTTGCAACAACAGCTCGAGAAAGAGGCGGACGGGAAGATCAGCTTCTTTGGTCTCAGTGTGAACGAGACTCTGAGAACATGTCTCATTAACGGCATGGGCAAACGAGCAGATAAGATCAGGTCTGATTTCAAGGTGCCAGACAAACGGTCAGTCGTGCATATGACCTTAACTTACAAGGCTTGTCGCTTACAATTGGATCAGATACTGGTATCTCAAGCTACACGCCTTGACGGAGGTCCACGATTGGGAAAGTCTAGATACATTCGCAAGGTCGAAGCGGAGCCCGATAGGCTACCAAGCCTTCGTCCAACACTTGGTCGAGAAGGGGCACACGCGCGAGGCCATTTCTTACGTCCCACGGTGTGATTCGAACAAGCGTGTTGATCTGTACGTGCTCTGCGGCGACTGGCGACTGGCAGGCAAAGAGTGCAAAGACAGAGGGGACAAGACTAAGATGGAGTACGTCTCTCCTTAAGATCGTTGCCGTCCTCATACGCTGAATTCTTTCGCAGGGAGCTGAAGCGGACGTGCCCGAATTCGTTGATAGCTCGAGAACTTGAGCAGTTTGCAGCATCAATGAAGTGATGCTCCGTTCGACTCGACGAACACTAATCGACCTACATTACTAAATACCCGAGGAATGCATCTATGTATTAAGTAGCAGACTCTGGAGTCTGAATCTGCAGCTGCGAGTCATGAGGCGCAGACTTGGTTTTGGCCCCCCTCCTTCTACTCCGCCAGCTAGTCATGCTCCTAGCGTCGTCCTCGTCGATGTCTGTCTCGTGGCTGTGGTCGTCGAAGGTGTATGGCAGAGGAACTTCCCGAGTGACACGGTACTGATCCACGTTACCGAGATGCTCGTTCTCCAGACGATCTGTGCCCACAGTTCGTTAGATGAATGCCCTCAGAACAGTTGGATACGCACAGAAATTCCACTGCCATCTTCTGAACATCTCAAGTATGGCCGCGATGAATGCGCGCAGCGGGAATGCGAGCCCGTTTTGAGGTATGTAGATGACCCAAACGAAGCGGATGAGAACGTTCGTAATCTAAATCTCGATGAGCAGTTGTTTTAATTTCTTCAGTAAGGGCTACCCACTATAGCAAGATAGTACAACTAAAGACTCGTCAGCAGATACTCCGTCCGCAGTATTTTTGGGTTACTCACAGGAATGGTGTTATTATAAATGAGCTCAGGCCGCAAGAAACGATGTGGGGCCCGTGGTCGCAATACAGACCAATCCATGAGCAAGTCCTATAAAGCGATCTCAGATAATGTGGTAACAGTGATACCAGCGGACGTACCCAAGCAGTGGCATATGTAGCATATATCACTCCAAATATGCACCACAAGACGAAACTATATCCGCGTGCTCCGCCTTCAATGCAAGTCAGTAGAAATTACAGAGAGCGCGAAAGGGCTCTGACCTTGGTGCCTCCAGTTAAAGTAAAAGAAATAGTAAACGATACCTGCACCATATTTACCACCCTTTATCGACATGAATATTCAGCCAAAAATCACAGACTACAGGGCAGTACTCACGTTGATCAAGTGGGTCATTAACTTGGAGTCCACCCAGCGGCGGATACTCTGCACAAGACGGGCAAGGAGAGGCAAGGATGCCAACACGAACGGCACGCCCCATCTGGTGGGCGTCATGCATTGTGTCCAGTGTGTACCGAACCCTCCCGAGTATGCGCATCCGAGGAAATAGAAATTCGAAATAGTGAAAACAAGACTGCAGAACTGATCGCTAAATTCACCGTTATCTATCAGTACGAGTATGCCAGGAACAATCGAGTGCGACCTACCCCATCCAGAAATCCGCGAACTGAATGCCTAGTTAGCGCTGTGTAACCGCTTGAAAACTTGAAGTAGGATAGAACATACCTCTACCCGATGTACTCCAGATGTAATGAGCCTGAACCAGTTCTTGAGTAGCCAGAAGCGAGTGGGTTTGAACAATATGGGCAAGGGATTAAACAGGACTGCGCCAACCATGGCGATCCATATTAGCGGCCACAAGGTAGGAGAGAAATGTGATGTGCCGACACGAGAGAACGATAGCCAGAAAGCATAGCACAGCGTAGATAGCAGGAAAGCAGGTGTCTAGGCCGCTCGTCAGATACCACGTCGCGAGCGATCGATGTGATCTTACTTCGAAATATACTCTATGATCTAGTTTCGTCTTCAAGTCCAGCTCTGTGAAATAGATGAAAACCTTGAATCGGGGTGTAGACGAGTGAACACCTACCGAAGATGAAGACATAATTAATACGGGCTCGGGACCATACTGTAATATTGAGTCCGACAAGAAGCGAGAATAGGACCGGGACAAGTAGGATTGAGTATACAAACAGAAGGCCATCATAGCCTGGTATCGCGTTGCGGGTATCAGTCTGGAAGCCTACAGTGGTCATTAGTCAAATGGACATCGAAGCAACTTGAGAGCACGAACTAAGGCATAGCCCATCGACAAAAGCAGGTATTGCTAAGCCGAGAAGCATGCCCGTGCGGAATGAGCTAAAATGATGTGTCTTGTGTTGTGCTAATCCGCGAAGACGATTCTTTGCGAGCTTGTTGTTTCCTTGGGCTATTGAACACGTTAGAATTGTTACTGGCGGGCACCAGCAATGAGGTAGTTACGTACTAAAGCGTGCGGCATACAGATGCTCCATTTCGCCCAGCATACCTTGAACGGCTGCCCCAGAAGAGAACGCGCTGGGATCAATCTTCTCGGTAAAGTATGTTTGCAGGGCCGGGATCTATGTGCAACATGTCAGATCACACGTCGAACGGAGCACGGTCAGCACAATACCTTGGTGTACTTTTCGAACTTTTTCAGGGCCTTGCGAAAGCCAATGAGGTTCAATGTCTGTGTTGCGGTCAGTATAGATCACGCCGTAATCAATGATACTGGACGAACTCGATAGTTCTCAAGAAGTTCCAAACCACTATAGACTTTTAGTAGCGGCCGGACACTCGAAGTCACGGTGACGTACCGATAGCACTCCAAGACGGCCTTCTTCAGCTTCTTCTTTGCCTGCAAATAGTCATCCGGGTCGTACTTGAACATTGGGGTTTCTCCCGAAGTCTCTCTTGATAACGTCTTCCCCGCGTTGTGCTTGTCGAATTTGTGCCTCACTCGCTTCCACCCTGTAACATTCGGCGCACTCTCCTCCGGCCCGCTTCCCCCACTTCCTCCGGTAGCACTGGCACTTGGGCTGGCCGACCCCCCCACATGTACAGCGGTGTCTTCACTGTGCCGCGTACGAGTGAGCTTCGCCGCGCGAGATCCATCCGCGTGCTCGATCTCTTCCTCAGGGGCCTTGTCCTGCTGCACGATAGAGCGAGGATGTGTTGGTGAGTCTGAGTCTGCAGTCTTATAGCTGCGTCGTTTGCGCGTGAAGTGTTCGGTGGACGCTGGTTGGCCGACGGGGAAAGCTTTCCGGCGTATGAGGGGTGGGATCCAAAAGTGGTCGGCATCGTGCGCTTCCTGACATCGCAGCGTTAACGAAGAACATCACGACAGTAAGGCCCTACGCACATGGAAGAGTCGGCGGTGATCTTGAAGCTCTTGCAGCTGAGCTTTCAGCGTCGTAGTTCTGATATATCAATGTAAACCTGGACTCGCTATTTTTGAGACGCATACTCGTACCTCGCACGCATCTCCTTCTCACGCTCAAGATAGAACGCTTCTACTTTGTCGAGCTCGTTGTCCAATTTATCGAAGAAGGCCTTTTGCAGGCGGCCAAGCATCGGCAGCAAGTCCTTCAGCGGCACGCTCTTCGCCAGGTCCCACTGAAGACCAGGCCTGCTGGTCCTCGCCGTATCCCAGAATTCTCTCTCCGTGCCTTTCCGTCTCAGCCGAGGAAGAAAGCCCATGTTCAAAGTCGCAGCACGAATAAGGTTCGGTGTGTGCTGTAGCTCGCGTGGTGTGTGCGCATTGACAGGTCGCGATTCGTCTGCATCGAACTTGGGCTGTTCCGAGAACTCAGGTTCTGCGAAGCGAGCCGCTGGGATAGACGGACTGCTCTCTGTAGAGAGTTGAGGAGTATGCTCAGCCGTGTCGTGGGATGCTTCCTGCTGGGACATAAGGTACAGTCGGTGGTTCAAGTGCTCCGAGACATACCCTTTTTGCCGTATGGGCCCCTACATCATGCTCAGTCTCGTTGTCGCGCTCGTAGCCTTCCTCTGCGACATCCGTGAGGGACGCTCCGGGAGACAACGTGGGCTGGTCGGCACCGTCGTGATGCCTCCACTGTGTCTGAACCTCCTCCATGACGAGAGCCGGCGTCGCAGGGAGCGGAAAAGAGCTGTTTTCATTTTGTTCTTGTGCGCGGCGAATAGCAGTGATGCACTTTTTGAGCCCCCGATAGTCACTGAATGTTGGCTTAACGGCGGGAATGCGGGAAGAGATGCGAATGAAGCTCACATGTAGGCCTTCTTCCATTCTGGAGTCTACATTGATTGAGACAACAAGGTTTAGAGCTCGCAGGATCGTAGATGAAGCAGTGAACGTACCTGTGTCTCCTCCAGATACCTGGTTGCTCGTACAGCGGTGAATACATAGAGGTTGGGATCAAACAGCTGCTAGCGCACCTTGCGAACTTCATTTCTAGTCGTAAATGTCGTAAATACTAGATGGGAATCGAGGAGGAAGTGCAAAGAGGGAGGAGGAAAGGTTCCGGCCACCTAGAGGGTCGTCCTCAAGAGACCTCCGTACAAAGGCGTAACAAAGTGCGTCAATGCGTCTCTTTTAGCTCACATACCCACTCCAACCTCTGTCGCCCACAAGGTGTTCAGAAACATAAGAAATAAGACCGACGGTCCGGTAAAGCAACCTATGTTCTCGAACGTGCGGATGGCCCATCCCCCTAAAAACGATAATGTGTCATGCGTCTATGCACAGGTGTTAGGGCAGACTAGAAATCTTTGAGAAATGTGGCAACTGTTAAGCATCCTGACCATGGAGGTACAACGTCAATGCTTTCATAGTATATATACGAGTGATTCACTGCCAGGAAGTCGGACGCTCACCCGAATCCTATCCCCGCTCTACCCGGTCACGAACGTGCGCACCGCTACACCTCCCCATAGGTCAACACGCTCCCTCATCACCCTGTGCTACTCAAGCACACAATCTACAACAGTGAACGATAGAACAGCGCAGCGTCGGGAATCGCCGATAGACCCCCCGACGTGCGTCCACATTTGGACTTGACCCGCCCTCTCATCTCTTCTTCATGCGTGCCACCTCGTCGTGGTGCAAACCACTTCTACGCCATCCGGCATCGTCACCAACACAGTTAAGGATATGCATTGGCATTAGATCGATACCGGACGCGCCTCGCGGTATCAGCTTCACGGCCGTTCGGAGTGCTGCCCGGCGTACACCCGCGACCGCTCCGGTAGTGCCAGCAGACGTGAAAGGCAAGGGTAAGGAAACTGTCGAGGCCGATACAGCTGGAAAGCTTGTAGACGGATTACCCTTCTTGCCTAGACCATTAGGTGTGCATGAGAGGCCGAGTACAGTGGGGAGGTCATGGCGGGAGGATATGATGGACCAGGAGACGCGAATGGACCACCGAAAGAAACTGTGAGTCCTCCGTCTTTATGATACTTCTTCTACTAAACAGCTGCATGCTATAGTGTTAAGGAAGCGACAAAAGGTTACTTTGCTGACCTTAATGCGACCAGAAGGCATGGAGGGAAGAAATGGATTGCTCCTCCGGTTCTCATTCGTGAAGATGTACGTGACACGTCACTGTGATCACGAGTCCTATCCCTAATCTCTCACAGAAATCTCTGTATCTTCCAGACATATCAGGTACCCCCCTTGACAGTCCTGACAAAGTCCATACCACAGACTTGTGTCTAGGAAAGGTCTCTGTCATTAGCATGCTTTCATCCAAAATCTCAGAGGTACGTCCCCTCTTTTTATGATCTTAGCATGTTGGGCTAACAATTAAGCTAAGATTCAATGTAAAATGTATGTGGAACCGACGGTGAACGAGTACAACGATCATGCGCATTTCCAACATATCCAAATAAACCTACAAGAGAATCCGCTCAAATCCATGCTCGTCTCCTTCTTTGCCTCAAACATAAAGAAGACGCTTCCAAAAGAGCAATGGGGACGGTATCTCATTAGTGGTCAAAATATGGAGTTAGTCTCATCCTTGTCTCCCAGCCGATATCCAGTATTTACTTTGCTAACCGTGCGTCCTATAGTTACATACGCGAAGATTTGGCTCTGGAGAACAGACATATTGCGTATGTGTACCTGGTTGACACCGCCTGTCGTATACGCTGGGCCGCGTGTGGAGACCCTCAGCCCCAAGAGATTAACTCTCTTAGGCAGTGCACTAGCGTGTTATTGAAACGGCTGACACCCTAGACTCCAACTAGACACATCTTCATCTAATATTATTGTTCGCTTCGGGTCAGTACGGAGGGTGTAATCAACCCCAAAGATGTGCTCGTATTCCGCAAGTAAGGAGATTGTGATAAATAAGTATTAATGTGGGTAGTACAATTCTAATGGGAGCACCTTCGCTCTATGCAAGATGCGTAGACAAGATCATGAGCTGAACCGACGGGCTTCTGCCTTGACCTCTTCCAGCACAAGCGGAACATCGACGGTCACCCATGTGCCCTGTCCAGCCCTGAGGCCCATGACAGGTGGTAGTGACGAGCCGCTAATTTTTCTGTGCAACGCGAAGTCAGGGCTAGTGCTTCCGTTGTAGCAAAGGGAACATACCGTGATTCCCACCACGCCATATAGCGCATGCCAAGCGTCCGCATCGCCAACTCACGATCCTTGAGGAAGCTACCGGCGGGGTAGAACTCCATAAGTAACGGCGCGGGAGTCGTCGTTTGTGACCCAGGTAGGGGAGCAGGCAAGAACACGCTGTCGGCGAGGTTGTGCCCAAATGCACCAAGCATGATCTAGAAGCCAAAACGTTGTGATATAAACCCGGAGACACAGATCGCGCACTCACGTCAGTCTTCGAGACAATCTTCAACCTCTCATCCCAAACCTCCTTCGACCCGTTCCCATGCAGCACGTGAAACTCCGAGATCACTCCATCCCGCTCAAGTTTCTTCAATCCATCGACTAACCCTGGATGATCCTCCGACCTGATATGCGCGCCCGCTTCGTACGGCTCCTCTTGCATCGATACAAACGTCACCACAGGCTTGCGTCTCTTCTCTCTCTCCGCGGGAACGCCCAAATAGCTCGTGACCGCCTGACGCACCGGTGTCCACCACCCCTCGGGGACATCGAACCCGACGACAGGAGCTGCCCACGCAGGCAGACCGTCCTCACTCCCCTGCCGCTTGCGCAACTCGTCGCCGACGCCGACGCCCGAACGCGCGAGCTCGGGGGACCACCGGAGCGTCCAGTCGTCCCGGTTACGCTCGGCGGCGCCCCGGTCGGCAAGCACAACGCGTTCTAGGACGAAGGGGACATGCATGTCGGCATAGTCCTTCCAGTCTTCGGCGTACATGAGTTCTGTTGTTGGAAACGCGGCTTTCAGAAACATCGGGTGCATGCCTGAGTACCACGAAGAGAAGCTCAGTGCTGTAAAGAGAGTGATACTTGGACAAGCACTGACCATTGTATGATCGTGTCCGCTGTGGCGGGTGAGCGTTCTCTCCGCTTCCTTCGGGAGCCGGAACGTGCGGGGACGAGAACGTCGGAATACGCGGGAACCACAGACGAACTGGCGGGGGAACACCCTGCACATCACCAAGTCCCATATTAGAACGGTCCGGCGAGATGATGCGTAAGCCAGAAGAGGATATTACCGTTTGTTGGTAAGCCGTAGCGAGGTAGCTGTGTGTGCGGTAAAGAGAGAATAGAGTATATGGATCTTGTGCATCTGCCGGGTCCGTGGATAGCCATGTTGTCCATTTGATCCTATGGACGAATATTGTTCAGTAGTACGAGAAGGGGCAAAGGGAGATTCGTACCGGCCTCCAAACTGGCCTAGAGTCTCATTCGCCTGTAGAGGGCTGAGGATGCGCCAATCCTGTGGGCGGGGTGGATGACTTGGATTTATCGTTGAAGATGCAATAGCAGAAAGCCGGGGTAGTGAATCCGGGTCGTCCGTGACAAGGTAGAACGAGCCGTTGAGAATATACACGTTGTCCAAAATTGTGTACCCTGCCTCGCAACGTCAGCTCATGCATGACCTAGTAATCGTGTACGATGACTCACCAGGCACATGCGCTATAGCCTTCGACCTCGGTGCGTCCTCCCCCCACCTCGTGAACTGCTCATTTGCAGATGCGCCCTTCGTCGTGCCTACGCCTGGGTCTACCCGCGTCGCACTACGCCCCGCTTTCTTCTGTGTGCCGAAGTTATATATCGTACGCTGTGTTGTGCCCACGCCGACCAACCCCACTTCGCCACGATCAACGCCGGCGATCTGTCCGTCCTCCCATGCCCAGTCGCCCACAATCAGCTGCTCGAGGTCGTCCCGCCACGCCTTCGGCCGTCGTCCGTCTTTCTCAAAGCCAGGGTCTTGCAAGACTGCGCCTAAGACAGCCCCGTCGTGTCAGCATGCCGAAGCGCAGTTGGAAGAGGACAAGACACACCGAGGTACGAGTTGGAGAGCTTTGCTGGGTTCACACCGACGACGCGCAGAGATGTCTCAAGGTTATACGACAATACAAATATCGTGAGAGAGAATATGAGCAATGTTATCTCTCGCCGTGTAGGCGGCGACACCCAGTGTCGTGGACCTGGCATTCTTGTAGTCCCTGGGTGGAATCGGCCTTCAAACTGCTAGCAGCAGCTGTATGGTGTCGTGGCGTCACTCCAGCTAGCCCAGAGTATTGCAGTAATCCACAGAAAGAATAAAGAACGACAAGATGGAGGTAGACGAGGTAGAATGGGCAAACAGCTCGAGCCCCGTTGTATGTAGGATACTGAAATCAAGACGGCTTCGGTAAACTCCGAGAGGAGCAATATTTGTCGGCGTGCAAGACATTCCTTTCATTGCAGGTCTAGCGAGACGGCTAAGCTACCAAATCTAACACAGACTGGCCAGCCAAATATGTCAAGAAGTGTACCTGTGTACGCATAAATTCTACGGGGGTTTTGGAAGAAGAGCAGACAAAACGAGGCTGTCCGAGACGGTACAGATGGTTCCTGCGAATCGATAGCATGAAGGGCGGGAATAACCCTCGACATCGTGAAATAGATGTAGTTATATGGTCTACAATCGAGACAGCCTTCACTAAGACACGATTACTTGCCGCCTGTTGTCTTAAAGAGGACAAGACCACCGAGAGCAATAGCGTAACCTGGAGTAACATGTTAACCACGAAAATCACGTATCAAGTCAGCTCACGTACCGAGAATCTGGAGTGGTGAGATGAATGTGCCGAATATAAGCACAGAACCAGTGACGAGTAAGATATCCTTGAATACACCGGCGAGGGTGAGAATGAGACCACTTCCGACTCCGACGAGGAACACGGCAGCAATATTGAGCAGGAACGCAATCGAAGCGTTGCTCAAGAGGATCCACGGACTATCAAAGCCGTCAGAACTTCGGTTTCTTCGGGTGTGGAGATGTTACATACCCCGCCTTCATGATCTCAAGGAATGGTGCCATACCCTCGGTGAATGGTAGGATGGTGAGATTGATGAGCGCGCAAACAGGTGCGTAGTAGTGCAGAGAGACGAGAGGATCCATCTTGAGGCCATGCAGCAGAATCTGAATCATAACCAGACGGGAGGCCTCGAACTAGGTTTCACGGTTAGAAGTAGATACGGCAGGGGCGCGTTGATACGTACAGCGACCGCAGCGGCCTGGATAATAAAGCCGACAAGATTGAACTTCATTTCTCCCTTGGACGCAAGTGCAACACCAGACGAAATCATGAAGACAATCATGGCGAGTTTCTTGTTCGGCTCTTGCAGCCTGAAGGTCCACGATATGAGAAGGATAGCAACCGGGACGAATGCCTGTATACGGAGCGTGTTACCCACAGCGATGGATGAGTAAGAAATAGTGTACCTTGAGCATCTGAATGTATGCTACGCTAAGGTAGAGGTAGGCCGTGTTGCTGGTGATAAGGGATGCGCTGAAGAGTAGGCCTATGGGAAGGATAGACCGCAGGAACAGCTCCTTCGACATGTGGACTTCCTTTGCGCCATCCAGGAGGTTCGTCGTCCGCTGCAGGACACGAGTGCCAATCGCCTGCGATAATCCCTTGAGCTTTGGCGTTATGAATCAGCCGGGGCCTACATACCGCAAAGGTGAGGTGCCAAGTGACCAGGAAGACCGGATACTTGAACTGCAGAGTATTGTACACGTAATTGTTGTAGATGATAACGGAGGAGCTGAGAACGATCCAAATAGGGATGATAGCAGTCGAGGACAGCGAAGGCTTGCTACTCTGACGTGCGTTGGTTGAGGAGACAGGTGACGGGAGGACATCTTGCGAGTTCTGGTTGTCAAGCTTAACTTCCAACATCTGATTACGAACGTCCTCCGTTTCAGTGGGCTGTTGAGTGAAATCCTTCTCAACGGCCATGGTAGTATGCTGGTGTCTAGGGGAGGGTGGAGGCTGTGGTCGTTGAGCTCGGGGGTGAGTAGGCCAAAGTGGTGACTGATAAAATAGAGTGCAGGAGAAGAGAGAGAGCGACGAGGGTGGGATAAGGCCTGCTTCAGAGAGAAGAGACAAAGGCGCAAGCTGATTATGCCCAGCTGGCGGGAGTTATACAAAAGGTGCGTGCGGTCGTCCAGTCTCTCTTGCATCTTCATATTCGCCGCTAGGCGCCCTCGGCCTTGCCGACGCTTGATCAAGCCGGCGCGGCCTCTGTCTGCTTCTTCCACGGCCGGTCGCACTCCCCGTCGACGTCGTCCTCACCACAACGCTGCATCCTACCCCGCCTTCATCGTGCATTATCTTACACACAGCGGGGGTGGGGTCTCGAATGCAAATGCCTGTCTGTTGGCCAACGTCACCTTTGCTCGCACTATGCCACGTCCAGCGGAGATTTCTCACTTCGCGCCGACGGCAATGCACGCACCGTGATACGAGCCAAGACCATGAAACCCTGTTTCAACCAGGCATGGACGCACGCGGGACAGACATCACCTATAAGCAGATAGGCGTACGTCACTTGTCATCTTTGCCAGACGTCTGCATTTAACGTCCATGTCGACCAGCTCCATGTATTCTATCGTACATTATCACTATTTGAGCTACTTGCTGGTCAGAACCAACAGGGTGAACGAATGCTCCTTGAAAGTCCACTCCCCGCCCCAACTGGCCTGGCTCGTCTGCACAGACACTTCGTTCTCGCTACCCCAGCAGTTCTTCGCGTGGATATCCTTATGCCAGAGTTCATGGACTTCGACGGACGCGCCCTGGAGGTTTGCATCCTCGAAGGCGACTCGGACCGGCACGCGAAGGGATTCGGTCTCACTGCGATTTACCACCGCGATCCGCAGACTTCGTTTACCGGACTCGGTCACTTGGAGGACCGCAGACGCGTCAAGAATAGATGGCTGGCCCTTGACATCCGTAATCCATGTGGGAAGCGTCTCTCCTGCGAAGGTTGGCGAGGACAGTGAGACCCGCACGGAAGTCCCCTCGCGCATATACTTTGAGAACAAGTATAGCGGCCAATAGATGGTCTGTCTGAACAGCCCGGTAGGGCTGTGGATCTGCTCGTTAGCGTATGCTTGGGGATAAAAGGTTCGCCTATACCTCGTTATGAGAGGAGAAATCACATTAACGCTCTGTGCGATGCAGGCGATCTCGACAATATCTGCTTGCCGCACGAAGACGTTCAGCCACGACGCCATGGCAAGTGCATCCGCGAATGTGTAAAATTGCTCCAGACCGTTCTGAGGCGTGCCTAACATTCTAGCATTAAAATGGAGCCCATGACTATGGAGGCGTCTTACCGACTGTTTCATCCCACACGCCCCACTCATCGAACGCGAGCGTGATCGGTTTAGCAACCTTTTTCGCGACCCGCTACAAAGCATTCGTAAGCTCCTGTCTCGTCTTTTGTAAAGACGCGACTCACCGCTTTATTGATAAGCCCCTTTGCGATTTCTATCGAGTATTCCGCAGCATCCGGCCCATACACCGTCCTACCGAACTCCTTTTCAGTCTGAGTCCGATCGCGAGGGCCAAAGCCAGTGTACAGATGGATGCTACCACCCCTCGAATCAGTCACTTCCAAATGCAGAGCCACCCGAGCGTACCTGTGCCCGTCGATCTTATCCGCCAGCTCGTCCAAAACAATACCGTCCCAGTGGTTTAACCCGGTTTCTCCGCAACTGATGATCTTAATGGAGGGATCGAGGAGGCTGATTGCATGCGCCCACTGACGCGCTTTGGTGGCGTACGCAGATGCCGTCTGCTGCCCAACTTGCCATTCGCCCCAGACTTCGTTTCCCAGACCCCAGTATCTGACGTTATGAGGTTCATCGCGGCCGGTATGCTTTCGACGCAAGTTGGCGAAGTAACTATGCAAGATGTATGTCAACACCGCGTTCATCTGCATGCCCACCAACTCACGTATCGCCTGTTCCGTTACAGTATTCGATCCAATGCAAAGCGTCCGCCAAAGTACCTGTGCCCATGTTAAGAATGATGTAGGGCTCGATTTTCGCCGCGCGGCACCACGCAATGAACCTGGGCGGATCGAAATATCAGCGAGTCGCCTACGACCTCATCACGACTAAACTCACTCGTCGGTCCCAAAAGCGTTACTTTCCTCCCCTCCCCAAGCAAGTTCAGGCTTTCTCTTCCTCTCGGGTCCTATACCGTCTTTCCAGTCGTAGGAGCTCACATAGTTTCCTCCAGGCCAGCGTACAAGAGGCACCTGCAGCTCGTCACGTAACACCTCCAGGACATCCTTACGGAAGCCTTCTTCCGTCAAAAGCTCGTTTGGCGTCGCTGAGAACTGTTCAGGCGGGCATGGATTTCTTGGGGTGTACGGGAAGTTGGTCGGTCCGGCAGGAAGTATTCCGCCATATATACACCTTCCCAGGTGCTCCAAGAATCCAGAGAATATGAAGGGGGACACGCGTCCTATAGATGAAGTAGGGAACACGTCGAGAGCAGGTGGGGAAGACATGGTGGTGAGTGACAAGTCTGTCCCTCTCTGCGATGGACTAAAGACTAGAGACGGCTGGCTCGGCAGTGATAGCGATATATTGTCGAGACACGCCCCGTGTGTTCACAATGCGCTCATTGTGCCTTGATGCTCGTGTCATTGTGAACGAGGGTTCTTTGTGGCGCGCGTGACCGTGCGGCGGGAAAGGCGGACCGCTCAGATTGCCTTCGGAGACCACCTTTCCGGGATAGACGGTCCCACAAACGCCCATTGTGAGTGTCGTAAAAGGTACGCGATTGTTGGACTTACATGAATATCGCAGACGAGCAGGGCCTTTGGTGGAGAACGATTTGCATCTCTACAGGAGGAAGCGAAAGCTTCGGACGCGTCAAGACAGAGGCCAACTCATACGCGACGGTCCCGTACGCTGACGTTCATCTCGACGCTTCTGCCTCCGCATCACCGTTGTAGTAGTAAAGTGGGACAACCCCGCAACCCCGCATCAAATTATAACATCCGGCGCATATTTTCAATCACATGAGGACCCACCTGAGTTACGTTGGCCCTTACGAACCCAGGGGCCGACCAAGCTGGGTCCTGTATCTCGCGATCTCTCTCCAGAAGTTCCCGGGCATATAAGGCGACAGCATTGGCTTTATCGTCACCTCTCGACGGACGGACCTCCACTAGCCGCGATGCCCTCACCGAAGGTACGCAGGGAAGCAGATGTTCTTCTCGAAGACAGTGCTGACCGTTGATGTGATAGGTCTATACATGGCTTTGCGGCTTCTTCGCTGCCCTCGGTTCAGTTACCTTCGGGTACGACCTTGGTATCATTGCTTCCGTCTTGGTAAGAGTGCAGTTCATATGTTTGGTAGTGTTCTCGAATTGAATTCGCCACCTCTAGCCTTCTGAGGACTTCAACCGCGTAACGGGCAACCCCGACGCCACGAAGCAAGGTCTCATCGTCGGCTGCCTCTTGCTTGGAGCATTTGCATCGTAAGGAGTTGCCCATCCTCGTTTTCTGCACGTCTCTCATGCACTCTATAGCAACATCTACATAGGCTCCCTCGCAGATCGGATCGGTCGCCGCGCCTCCATCCTTGCCGGATGCATCACTTTCCTCATTGGAGGCGGTATCCAGACTGGCGCACAGAGCATAAGATACATGTACGGCGGTCGTTTCCTCGCCGGGATGGGTATCGGAATGTTGGCAATGCTTGCTCCGTTGTACCAGTCCGAAATCGCCCACCCAAGTATCCGTGGTCGTCTTACAACACTGCAACAGTTTATGTTGGGTCTCGGCGCTTTGATTGCGTCGTTCATCGGCTATGGGTGTTTCCACGGGCTGACCGGTCAGGCGCAGTGGAGGGTTCCGCTAGGTATGACCTCTCTATTCACAGAGGCGGTGTGGCACTGACTCTAGATAGGCATTCAACTATTGCCTGCCGTTCCTTTGGCATTCTTCATTCTGTGGGTCGACTCGTTCCCGTTGCCGCATGTGTCCTGATTGCTATGTAGTTTGTTACCGGAATCGCCAAGGTATCTCGCGATGAAGGGTCGTGATGCCCAAGCGCTCCAAGTTCTTGCAAGGCTGCACTCTCGCGGAGACGAGAACGATCCATTCGTTGTCGCGGAACACCAAGAAATTCTCGAACAAGTTCGCATCGAGAAAGAAGAGACCAGAGACGCATGGGTGCAACTCTTTACGAATAAGAGCAACCTTCGCCGACTTTTCCTCGGTGTCGCCCTTCAATTTAGGTATTCACCCGAGCCTTTTTCTCCCCTACGTAACTGACATACATGCACCAGTGTCCAAATGACGGGCGTCAGTGTCATCCAGTACTATTCTCCTCAGATCTTCGCCTCGATCGGAATCGACACGTCGACCACGCTCGGCTTGCAGTCGGGAAACTCCGTCATTGCGCTCATTGGAGAGGGTCTGTGTATATGGTTCATTGATCGCCTCGGACGTCGTGGACCTCTCGTCTGGGCAAATGCTATCTCAGGCTTTACATTCGTCATCGGCACCATCCTCATCAAACTGTTCCCCGCGGGCTCAGATAATCATAATGCGAGTCGCGCGTTCGTTGCAATGACTTGGCTAGTGAGTACCTAATCTATTCCCGACGATGAACGTTGTTCACCCTATTGTTTAGTTCAACCTGGTCTTCTCGTCTGGGATTGGACCTCTCAGCTGGGCTGTACGTATCACGACGCTTTGCTCTACGCACTGTAGATCTCATATCCTGGTAGATCCCTGTGGAGATGTTCAACAATGCTACACGTGCCAAGGCTACCGCAATCACGTCGTCTGCAGCCTGGATCTCTAACTGTGCGTACTGCTCTGCGCGCCGCTTATCGTTTCGTCTAATAAGTGCTGCAACGTAGTCATGATTGCACAAGTTAGCCCACCTGCTTTCGCAAACATAGGTAAGGGGCTCGCTCACTGGCGTCAGGCTTTAGGCAAGCTCACAAAACGTTCTCATAGGTTGGAAGTATTACCTTGTTTTCGCTATCTGTGGCTTCACAAACGCGTTGTTCTTCTGGGCATTCTTGCCCGAGACCAGGGGTATTCCCCTTGAAGGTGCGTGCGGTTCTCTCCTCCTTTGCACGCGGCTGATGTTCGTCATGGCAGAGCTGGACGCCTACTTCAGCCGTGCCCCGATATTCATCCCCGGCTCCCACGTCGAACTCAAGGACGTCGGAGCTCGGGAGGAGGAGCTGCGCCGTGGCCGTATCGTTGTCGGTGGGCTCGAGGAAGACGTGAGGATCGACGAGGACGGGCCGGAGAAGGAGAAGTTGTGAAACCTTTGACACGCGCTCCCGACATTTTACGCCTTGTCATGGCACTGTACGATAGCTTACCTTTTGAATAATAGTGTTATAGGGCTTCAAGCCCGTAAAATTGCCACTCTCTTCCTCGCTCTGTTGCGACTTTGGTCCAAAACGTGTGATCTTACCACCTACTTACGTGATAGTGCGTCGATGGGCCTGAGGGAGGCTTGTGGCTAGTGGCTTCTTGTGAGTTAGTGAATAAGAGTGCGGTTCGTTGCAATAGTTTCCAGGAAAACAACTGTTAGGGCGTACGGGGATTGAGCTCAAGACTCCGAAAGACTGTGTGAACGACGCAGAAAGATTCGAAACCAGGATTATGATTCATGAAATTGAGATAAAAAGGTTGAATGGTGCCAGTGCGAGTGTGTGTTTGAATTCTAACCTCGATACGTACTCGCCCAAATTACCGAGGTTATTATGGTGTCACCTAGGTAGCCACACCTGAGAGACGTCGTGATTGATGTATATGAAGTATGAGTCGTTACTGTCCAAATTGAAGTAGCAAATTATACCGGTCACGCGGAATGAACAATTCACAACAATGAATTACGCTAGATATACCGGGCATTTTTTCGACGAGTAGGAAAAGGATAGTTCGCACGACTATGATGACGGGCTAGTGCAGTTAAAGTCGAGCTAAGGGCACTATCAGCCTCCGGATAGCGTCGCATACGCATGAAAACGCACCTGATCCTCGCTCTCAATGTTGGCGCACACGTAGACAGAAGCACCCTTGGGCGACGTGATACTCGTCCCCGTCGCCGTGATGTCCACACACTCGGCAGAGCATTCGATGTCGACGACAACGTCGCCCTCCTTGCCGGAAGATGTTCCAGTGATATTGATGACTTGTGCGCGAACATCAGCATCCCGCACGATTTCTGAACTCCATTGGTACGTACAGTGAACGTCAGAGATGGACAGTGTACTGGGGTATTGAGCGCAAACGTCCGCTGCTGTGTCATAGCACTGGTCGATGATGACAGGGTTATCAACATTGGTCACTGGGAAATTTGTCAGATCGCATTGTGGGGAAGCTCAACCAAGTCGCGGGCTCACCCTTGTAGTCGGAGAATGTGACGTTCTTCACAAAGCCGGTGCCGCCTCCTGCAGTGCTTGCTGGAAAAGCCGCACGTGTTAGAGAAATTTCCAGCGTATAGACCGAGTCACGCACTGGGGCTAGGGTTGCCGCCGAACACCTTGATACGGGCACCGTTCTGGGCATTGTTCATTGAGACGTTGTGGACCGTTACGTTCGCCACGATGTCGGTTTCGCCTGCATACTATGCACACGGACGTCTCAGCAGATATTCCCTAGCCTTTCAGAGCACGACTAACCTGGCCCAGACTGCCGACAGAGACACCATGAGAACCGTTGCACCAGAGATTGCTGACAATGATATTTGTACTATTCGGTTTGAAGGCTTATCAGGAGTTAGTGTACTTTATTCGACACGACGTGGGCGGAGAACTCACAAACACAGTCGTCGTCGTTGTTGATCCATGAATTGGTGATAGTGACGCCATCTGAACGGTAAATGTCCCATCCGTCTAGTATATATATTTCAGCGACAGAAAATTTGGGTAGGGGAGCCATCGTACCAGAGTTAGCGGTTGGGGAGCTGGAGTACGACACGGCGTTGATTCTACGGATAGGCAGAGGTCAGAGGAGGTGACTGCGGCGGAGCGTGGAAGCTTACGTGATATTGTTATATGTCACATTGGAGCTCTGATACACGAACTGCGTATGCAAAAAATTCCATCAGGGTGCATTTCCATTGAAGGAGCGTGTCCGTCCTTACGTTGTTCTGCGATCACCATGAGTACACTGGGAGGCTAAACGAACAGTTCTTTGGACTTACCCAGAATGGAGAACCAATCTCAAAAATGTTCTCGATGACAACGTTGGTTGCATTTCCCACCGTGAGGGGAACAGGCCTAGCAAAGGTTGTGGAAGAACCACCTGCAGTGCCAGTGCTCTAGGAGGTGAGGACAAACTAGTGAGGCTCGGGAATTGTGGGTCAAGCGTGCGAAGGGCACATACACCAGAGGTGCGGAGTGTATCCCACCATACTTGGCCGTTACCGTCAATGGTACCGCCTCCATATAGATGAATGTTGTTTCCGGACAAGAACCAGAACGTGGTTCTATGAAACATATTGGACATACATTAACGCGGTTTCACTGCTGGAAAGACATACGCGTTTTGATACGTCAGGTAGTAACTCTGAGGGGACCATTTGGCAATGTCGGGCGTGTACTGCACTGTGTATGGTGGGTTGATCAGGTATTTACACTAACCGAGTGGCGGTCATGAACTCACCAGTCCCGCTAAGCTCGATCTCGACGTCATCCAGACCAGTTGTAAATAGCAAAGAATCCACGGAGTAATACTTGTCTAACACGACTTTGCCATTCTTTGCACACCGCTTGAATGCGGCGTTGATGGCTGGTCCGTCATCCTGACCCCCTCCAAGATGAGGAACTTTGCAGTCCAGCCTTGCAGAAGCCAAGGCTGCAAAAAATGAGACCGAGAGTAGGGTGAGAGCGCGCGTCATACTAAGGTCCGGAAGCCAGGGAGAGTAGATGTGTGCTGAAGACGTTAACCCCGACAAGACAACATCTGGCCCGCCCCGCTTATATGCGTTCGGCGAAGGGGTTCGGATGCACTTCACGTCCTTCGAGAGCGCGGTGCATGACCTGCGAGACACCCAAGTTACAGCCGGGCGGGGAGGGCGGTCCGTAGATATTTCTGTATAATCAAAAGTTATATTTCTGTGGTGGCGAGGGCGCAAGGTCAGGCGACTCACCGCTGGCGGTCACGACCAACCGCCAGGGTCCCGCCAAGCGCGCATGGACGCCGCCGGGACCCCGGTTGCGCGCGTGCGCGTAGCAATCAGGACCCCAGTCGTGAGTGGCACTACGACCTGCGCTTGGACGACCGCGTTCAGCACCGAGGCACAGTGTCAGACCTCCCTACCGTCCGGTCAACGCCTGCCTGAACATCCGGAATGGCGAGTCTCCAAGGCTTTGTTGACCGTGAGTTGCTGGCCACCAATGTCCGCAGTGGGGGGGCAATGTTTCACCTACATGTTCACAGAGCGCGTTCTGCTCATCCTGCAGGATGGTCGTGCGATAGTCGTGAGTTGCCCGTAGCCTTTCCTTCGTGGGACTAGCTGAACTTACCGTCCATTCAATTTCTTGCTGCCTCACCTTTGAACCATGCATCAGGGTGTCATGGCCGGGTTTGACCAGAAATCCAACGTGGTGCTTTCCGACTCGAAAGAACGAGTATACAGCGTGGAGGAGGGTGTTGAAGAGATCCCCTTAGGCCTCTATCTCGTCAAGGGCGATCAAATGTGCGTCGTCGTTCGGGCTGTTGCTATGTTGTCTCATTGACCCCTATTGTCTCTGCAGCGTACTCATCGGGGAACTCGACGAAGCGGCTGATCAAGCTGTCGACCTGTCCGCAATTCGCGCGGAGCCTCTGCCACCAATTCGTTATTGAGAGCTATCTTCTGCGATGGCTGCAAAATGCGTGCTAGGGAGGTGTCCGTCCTCTTAACTGCGAACGCGGTGAACCCTCGAAGCTGTACTGGTTCTCGACCATTCTCAGATGAGCTCCATTGGTTCTCGGGGTTCTTCCGACATTGATTGAGAACGCCAATGCTACGCACCTCAGGATGAAGATTACTGAGGATTGGCGCATCATTACTTCACGTCCCTCCCCGTGATGCGCAGAAGCGATGCTACTGTCAGGGCGTTGGGTTGGCTGTTCTTGCCGTATTCTGTATGACGTCGCTCGTACAATCATGAATAATCACTCGTTCAGGTTACACGTTCAGCTTTCAGCCCCTTAAGTTAAGTCTAAGAGGCCTGTATAGCCTCGATGTACCGAAGGTGCGTGGCTACTCGCCCGACTTGTTCATGTTGATTGAGGAATTTTCTATCAGAGCATGAACCGAGACAGCTCGTTCTGTTACCCACCCTTTATTAACTCGCTTCGGTCCGTTTGCACCGCTATGCCGCACACACAACACGCGCATCACTGTCGGAGAGCTCTCGCGGCAAAGCGCCATTGAGCCAGCAGCATTGTGAGTCGGCACAGGCGAGACGTTATCGATTGAACAGGCTCTCGGCTTTCATACCTTTCATCTCTTGGTGTCTTTTCACATGTCTTCGTTTTTGACCTTCAATTAACGGTGTAGATTTCTCTGCGATACGGCAGATGGGAGCGTAAGGTTCCACCGTCCCCGATAACCTCAACTCCTAGGCGCTCCCAGCGGCGAATGTTTTCGGAAAGTTGGGCATTCGGAGCTATACCGCAGAGGAGCCGTGGTCTATTCGATTGGGGTCCTCGCTTGTCCGATTGCATGTTGCGCTGATACACTTAGCTCTACCGGCTTAGATCTTGGATAACTGAATGGCTGGGGCCCTATTTGATAACCATCAGCCTTTCGATATCATAACAGGTACTCGCCGCAAAGTCATGTACAGACACCACCACGGAGAGGCGCCTTGGCACCCCCGCTGCAACGAGAACTTGTAGTAAACAAACGCCTTGCTTGATTGCTACGGTGAGTGCGGTGATACCCCAAGGACATCGGACAAAGCTCTCATTCCAGACAGCAGAGGAGAAGCTCGAGTTCTTGAGCTCCGCGCTCGGATTATGGCGCTAAGCCAGTACAACCAGACTGCCGATGGCAGATGGGTCGGATTCGGACATATCGTAATGATGGCAGTGATGCAGAAAGTGCGTGTAGAAGGTCTGTAAGTTTGGTACGGAACCCTTCGTGTCGTGCTCATGGCAGCCCGAATACTCATCGGCCCGCCACTTGGGCGCACGACTCAATAGTAGGTCACCACGAAGAGGTATGGTTCGCTATGCATTTTAGTACACACTTAGTTCTCATGCAAATCCAGGGGTAGTGTACACGCGACCGCTATATTAATCGTTCTGGGGTATGAACAGCCTCTTGCAGACGACAGAGGAGGCAACCGCCGGATCTGAGATCAGTGTGTGAACGCCGGGCTAGCGCCTTCGGCGCCCTCCTGTACTGTCGGCGAGTGTATGGTAGCAACGTCACGTGTCACACGCCCTTTCAAATGTTCCTTATCTCGCGATTTGTCACATGTCACACCTGGTCGGT